>OMKK01062196.1:22921-37856 GCA_900302305.1 Polymixia japonica
TGTCGCACAGTACAGACCTAGTCATTGTTGTCCTCATATCTTTTAGTAGACTGGCCATTGCATCCCTCTGTGACCTAGTCCCACTTCAGTCCCAAGACACATGAGGGGGGGGGTGGTGGTGTTGATATTGTGACAAATGGCTCCACCTGGTGCTCCGTTGAAGTACTACATGCACTACGTTTTACCTTTCAACCTATCAAGTCTTTTTAAATGAAAGGAATGAGGGGCCAGTCGGGGTCTAAGGGCTGAAATGATACTGGGCCCTCTCGTACTTTTCTCATGCTACTCTTTCCATCTCATAACGTTCCTTGTTGTCTGATGTTCAGACCTGTGTTTTGCCATCAGCCTGGCCCAGTCCAAGTCCAATGTCAATGTCTCTCTCCAAGTCCAGACTAATTAATGAGATATTAATTAGCCGAGCGCTAACCTGCCTGTTGTATCTTCCTGCCCACCATACTGGAAGTGAACTGGTTTTGGCTGAACTGCATGGGAATTTAGCTGTTATGTTTTTGGATGTTAGCTTAGTGTAGAGTATCGTATCAGCATTATACAATGGACAATGTTTAATGCTTCAGCCTCTATTTCTCCCTAAATTTCGGTCTTTTTCAATCCCATTATGAAGTTATGATTTGCTCACACCCACGCTGCGGTTGTCCCTGTGTCCCAACACGTCTTTTCTCCATCTCCGGTGTCAGGCGGACAATAGGAAGCGCTACAAGGAGGAGGAAAACGACCACCTGGACGACCAGAGGGCAGCAGACCTGGCCTGGAGTAAACACAAGCTGCTTAACGAGTCCGTCATCGTAGCGCTGTTCCAGGGACAGTTCAAATCCACTGTGCAGTGTCTCACCTGCCACCGCAAGTCACGCACCTTCGAGACCTTCATGTACCTGTCCCTGCCCCTGGCCTCCACCAGCAAATGCTCCCTGCAGGTCAGTCTGTCGTCATCATCATCATCATCACACACTTGGTAAGATTTGAGTCAAACGATTGTTTTCCGCCACGTAACAGGACTGTCTGAAGCTGTTCTCCAAGGAGGAGAGACTGACGGACAACAACAAGGTGTTCTGCAGACACTGCAAAGCCCACCGGGACTCCACCAAGAAGCTGGAGATCTGGAAGGTCCCTCCCATTCTGCTGGTGCACTTAAAACGGTCCGTACTGGTGTGTTTTACTGGAAGGGATCTACTACCAGTAAAACCCTCTAGCTCTCTCTACTGACACTAACACTCGCTTTTCAGTACTCAAAGTTCTGTAATGTAATGCTAGTAATGCTAAATGAGTAAATGTAAAGACGTTACAATCATCTTCCGTGTGTCAACAAGTATCCATCAGGAGAGAAACTATGAAAAATAGCCACAGTTCCAAAACACTGTCTCTGGACCAAGCTTGTTTTTGCTTTCTCTCACAGCTACTCTTGTTTGTTTTGTTTTGTTTGGTGTTTTGGTTTGTGCAGCTTCTCCTACGAGGGCCGATGGAAGCAGAAGCTGCAGACGTCTGTCGACTTCCCTCTAGACTGTCTGGACTTGGCCCAGTATGTAATTGGACCCAAGCTGGCCCTCAAGAGATACAACCTTTATGGAGTCTCTGTAAGTAGACACTTCATTGTGGGCTGACCAGAAACGGGCTGGTGTTGCGATGCTGGTGTATGTATAGAATCAGCATGAAATGAAAAGTAGCTGTACTTCAGCAATGACTGACAAACTTGACTTGAGGGAGGCTATGATACAACAAGTATACAAAATGAAAGATAGAAAAAATTGTCCCTGTTCTCTTTGTTGGTAATTTAAAAAAAAAAAAAAAAAAAAAAAAACTTTTGATCTTATTTAGATTATTAATGACAGTAGAGAAAGTGTACAATTTCAATAAAATTTAATTTAAACTAAGATTACAAATGACTAAATGTTTAGAATTGTAATAAAGCTGTGAAGATCAGAAGTTCAAAAAACCTTCCTCTTTGGAAGAAATAACTGATCACAGGTCAGTTACATTTACCAACACCGTAAGTGGAACACCAATCGTGTTAATGTTACACAATGACAGATTAGTTGGTCTCCTAGCTGGCCATTGTCACAGAGATCTTACCGTCATCTTCTTTTCTCTCTACTACCAGAACCACTACGGGGGTTTGGATGGAGGTCATTACACAGCCTACTGTAAGAATAACGTCAAGCAGCGCTGGTTCAAGTTTGACGACCACGAGGTGTCTGAAATATCCACCTCCTCCGTCAAGTCCTCCGCGGCCTACATCCTGTTTTACTCCGCCCTGTGACGTCGACGGGAGCCGCGGGACACAGGAGGAATCACTACAGCAGCGCAGCGATGCTCAAAGCTGTAGGCTGTTCTTATCGCAGTTCTGAGGAGCCTGCCGCCGGAGGTTGCAGGGATAGATGTGTGGACGAGTGCTTGAGTGAGTGGGTATGCAATCCAGTCTGTCCCGGATGGGAGAACGCTGCAGGCACTGTGCAATGCTTCAGCTACTCCAGGATCCCATAGCTGTTAAAACATGCCATCTACTCACATTACTGATCATCTAGAGACCCGACGAGACTAACAGATGCTCCTATTACTCTACTTTGATGGTTATGTTGTAGGACTGAACGCTGGGTTGCAATGCTCTATACTCTCTAATTTCTGTTTCACTTGGTGTGGACGGCCTTTTTGCAGAACTGAGCTATAGCCTCCCTGTACTGTGAATACACCAGGGTTAAAAATTAAGATGGCTTGTACATACTTACAATTGCTGATATTGCACATTCAATATGTACATATAGGAAAGCAAGGTGTTTATCTGTAAAGTGACCAAATTCTTTTTTTCTTTTTTCTTTTTTCTCTTTTTTCCTTTTTCTTTTTTTTCTCTTTTCCTTTTTTTCCTTTTTTTTCTTTTCCTTTTTTTCCCCTTTTTTTTATTTTTTAATTTTTTTTCCCTTTTTTGAGTGTCACAGCCATCGTAGTATCACCATGTTTATGACAAACATTTTAATTTAGGAGTATAGACCTTTTATAGCCTTTATAGCCTTCTTCTGACATGTTTTTAATGTGCTTTTGAAGGTGGTGGAAGAGGCTGTGGAGTGTAGGAAGTGAGTTTGCACCCTTGCCTAACCGAGAGTGAATTGACCCCTTGCTTGTCTATATAAGCCACACTCTTAAAGAAGGTCTGCAGCATCACGCACTTAAGCCAACATGCAACAGTTTTTAAGTTGTTTGCTTGGGTTCACAGCAGACCTTAACACACTGAGAACGGTTGGACCTTGAGGTTGATACTGATGCAAACAACTTTTCAGTCTTGCTCAATCCAGGCAGTGACCTAACAAGCCTGATCTGGTGTAACACTCCCGTTTCGACGAAGATTGGTAATACATTTTGTTCTCTGTTGAATGAAAGGGACAGTTAATTAATATACTATATCTCCAATACAACGCACAAAAAAAGACATTTTCTTTGCCTTATTTGTGGATGGTTTGGTGGGTTTTTCAGATGTCTCTATGATCTGTGATCTAGATCCGGCTCTTTCCGCTACCTTCTACATTCAGCACTGACCTGACAGAAAGGGATGGCACTCACAGGAATTACCTCATTACGTGACTGTCAACATAAACCTGACAATTAACCGAGTGGCCCTGACAAAAGCAAGCACAAACCATACTGATATTACCCCCTGAGGAGCAAGAGGCCCGAGGTGAGATAGATATGAAGATATGACTCTTTACTGTCGGTACAGTATTTCCCTGTCTAGCATGAGATCATAATGTATTTCTTTTCTTGTATGTTGATTTTATTTCATAATGCTCTTAAAAATTTTGTTTCAGATATAACAATTATATTAACCTCAAAATGACTATACCTATTTATTAAAACTGCTTCAAATTAAACTTGTGGCCTGTTTTTTTTTACACACTGAGTGCATTAACATTGCCTGGCATTCTCATAAATCCCCAGTTCTGCTGTGTGGCAAAGGACTGAATACACCATTAAGTGTCTTCATTCCCTGTGTTTAAATGAAATACCGTATGAACACATAAGACACAAAGACATAGATAGATGACTCAAACGCAGGTTTTTGCTAGATAATCTCAGATTTATTCAGGGAGGACAGAGACGACCGGGCTTTCTCCCTGCGTGAACTTACTTGCATCTGTCAGTTTCTGATCAAAGCAGAAATGGTGAAAGGAGGTATTCTGACACTAGGCTGGTGCATAACCCAGGTTACCGGCGATGATCGCCACACTTGAAATGTGACATGGCCATAATATACATCGAAAGGGAATTCGATGTTTACAGTCAGTCCTCCCACGGAATAGTCGTTCCGGGATGGCCTGGAAGCTCGTGAGCTCAGAGTCTATGGATCTTGGGCTGTTGGAAGGGCTTGTGACTGTACAGCAGCATGTAAGCGTCGGGAGACTGGACAAGGTAGTCCCGCACCTCTCTGATCATGGAGTCGTCAAAACAATGCCAGCTTCGTGTCGGGGCATTGAGGCACAGAGCGGTGTAGTGGCCCATGTCTAGGTGTCCTGTGTGGTTCTGGGGAGGGAAGACTTAAGTGAGCTAGTACCACCAGACCAATATAGAAGGTAGAAGTTGTACCCGTGGCCAAAATGACATTTAAATAAAGCTGTAACGTTTTGTTTTGGTGCATAATGTAAAAAAAATAATACAAAAAGCTTTCTTGGGAAAATAGGTAATGATTTGTAATACTAAAAATACTGAAAGTGGATTATCGTTAATTTTAAGAATGCACAGACTGTGAAGACTGTAAAGTCAGACCAATATACAGCCTAAACCAGCTTCTTTAACAAAAATTGGTGCCTGCCATTAAATTATTAATAGGTGTGCATGCATACCTAAAAACTCTTTACATTGTAGTAGTACTATAATTTCAAACCCAGAAAATATATACTTATTCCCAGATAATTATCCTTGTCACACTAAATGTTTTCACCACTTCCAACTTCTCTTCCTGAACTGCACCGTCCCAGGGCACAGGAATGAATACTATTTCAAAAATGACTCCACTTTAAAGGTATTCCTCTTTAAATAAACTCGGCTCCTTCGTCAGGTAGGGATGCTGTCCTGGTTGTATGTGTGTACTCACCACCACAGCGTAGAGGGAGTAGGTGGTCTGGTCTGCTGAGGGGCCGGACAGGAACGGAGCGAGGTCGAGCTTCTCCAGCGAGAACAAAACGTTAGTCCTCAGCTTCACCTTTTTCCTTCCTTGACAACCAAATCTGTAATCAACGTGTGAGGTTGTTATAAAGATTACATTGAGGGAAAGAGACATTTATTGTTGGGTTGAGTGGACTCGTTATTAGACCGCCCCAACAAACACCAACCGACGCATACGTCACCAAACTTCCAGAAATATCAACCAACACCGACCAACACCAACAAACTCAGACGGATATCCCACACCCAACCGACAAACACAACCACTGTTTGTGTTTGTTGGTGTTGGTTGGTGTTTGTTGGGGCAGTGTGGGCTGGCCTATACACGTGATAAGTTGCTGGACAGCTACCTACCGTTTTAGGTGCAGCATAAGGATGTCCGGGGGCTTGTCCAAGGAGGTAAGGACAGTGGTATCTCTCCTCACTCCGCACTCTGAACACAACATCTGGTCTCCACTGGTCAGTGTGCTTTGCTGAAAAAACAGAGACAGGCAGTCCTGCACAAAATAGGGACAAACGGAGAGGATGAAGTCAAGACAGACGCAAAACGTTTTTACGCAAAAATCACAGAATAATAATATTAAGACCCCTATATGTAAAAATTGCTGTGCAATGACCTCAAGGGAGCACTTGAAGGTGTCTGCTGGAATGGGCAGGGACAGCATGGTGAAGACCTGCGTGTTGTGTGCCTGGTGACTGCAGTACGTACAGACCGTGGCGTAGCTCAGCTGACCCTCGAACAGACGTGAGATAATGGTGGACTCTCCCACCGGGTTGGGAGAGTTTCTGTTTTGGTCCTGTCTTGACTTCCGTGTCGAGGAGCCCGCCTGGCGCCCGTCACCGTTCCACACACACACACACACACACGCATTCAACAATTTAATGTGTGGTACCTCCTTTCACGTGCTATGTATACGCGGGGAGGTATGGATGAATGAGGATGGTGCGAATGAGGTAGCATTCAATTCACCTTTTTGAGGTCGTCATTGAGTGCGTTGAGGAGGAACAGGAGCAGCTCCTGGGCGTCCTGCTGGGAGTTGTTGTTGAACTGGGGATGGAGGGAACACAGCATGGACCTCACCTCCACTGGGGTCAAGCTGGAGTTCCCGCCCAGCCACATCTCCTCCAGCAGGCCGACGAGCACCTCAGCCACCACACACTTATGCCTGACCAGAGGTTGGACACAGACAGATGATGAGTTCAACTGTAACATTCTTTGAGAGGCAACTTAGCGCAACTTAGCGAATCGCACGTATTTTGACCTCCGCCGTGTGTTCAAAACAAGCCTTAGGTTTTACCTTGCCAACTCGTTGCGTGTGCCCCGATCCAGGAAGTACTCCACAAGAGGCACGGTGGAACAGAGACACTGTAACACTGCGTTTAAGTAGCAAGAGTTGCCAGAGTTTCCCAGACCGCACACCCCTGGCAGCCTGCACCCCTGCAGCTTCCACGCCGAGCTGCAACCTTTCTCCCTGGTTTTCACTACCGGGCCACAGCTGTCAGACTGCGTCCTGCACAACCAACAACAGAATAACAGACAAAAAATATTATCCTCACACGATGAGCAGTTTTAAACTTAGAACAAATAGCTCTGGTAGCTTTTCTTTATTTTTTAATGCATCTCAAAGTTTGTTAATACCCTGTAGAACAGAAGGCAACACTTTACGTTTCTTAGGCACTTCCTGATTGTGCCTTTTAGTATGGCGTTATTAGCTTTATCTGAAACTGTGATAAACAGTAAGATGAACCTTTGCTCGGAAAGACTTGTTATGTAAGTCTCTTCATATGAGCTGGTGTGTGGTTCTGATAGGATGGGCACGGCCACGCAGTTGTCCACGGCCAGCTGAGAACCCAGGGATCTGGTGAACTCCCTCAGGCCCATCTGCCCGCCCAAGCCCTCGCTCTGCAGGGTGTGGAGAACAAAGGTGTTGATGCAGATCATGTGCAGCGTAGCCCAGATCCCCGGGACAAACGCGTCCGCCGCGGGCCCTCGCGGGTCTGACACCGGGAACAGAGCGGGGCCGGTCCAGCCCTGCAGATGGGTCGCTAGCTGAGACGGCGGATTCTCCTGTGTCCCCGGCGCCCATTGGTGCTGACGCGGTATGGCTGGCAGAGATGCAGAAGGTGCCTCCTCTGTGACGGGCCTCTCCACGGAGGGAACAAAGTGGATATTGATCCCCCAGTCGCAGAAATGCTCGGCGAGTCTGCCCTCCATCCAAGCGGAGTTGTCCAACTGAACCAGGTGCCCGCGGTTATAGTAGGGCCTCAGGAGCTGGCCCACTACCTGTTCAACCACAGGGGTCCTACTGCACCTCTGGAGCTGCTCCGGACAGTATAGGTACATGTTACAGATAAAGCCTGAGTTCAAGTCACAGAGGAGGGCAAGGTGGAGAGGGCAGGGAGCCTGTCGGTAGGAAAGACAGTATTTCTTCACAACCAGGTGTTGACCAGGTGTGTATAAGGCCTGGCAGCGCTTGGTCAGGTGGCTGTAGAAGGCAGACAAGGCCTCCATATTGTCTCCGTCCTCCAGCTGGGAGAGAGACAGGATGCTGGTCTGGAAGCTGCTTCTCTTCAGGACACCCTGCCACCGGTCCAGGTATAGGGCCAGGTCAGAGCCCAAGCTGCAGTCCCTTCCCGAGGAAAGACCGCTCTGCAGAATGATGGAGAAGCACGTCAAGGCCTCGGCGTACTGCTCCTCGGAGAGCTCTGCGCTCTGTTCTCTGCTCTGGCTGTAGGACGGACGCCTCGCTCTTGCTCCGACAGCCCCGGCCCTCTTGGCCAGCTCCTGGATGGCTCCTCTGTCCAGCAGTTCCAGGAAAAGCTCCCGGGCTGTATAGTGAACCTGGTAGGTGGGACCCGTCCGAGCCCTGTTGAAAGGTTTCACTTTTTTGGATTTGAAGAGGTTGGGTAAACATAGGCTCTCCCTCTCCGTGGCTACGTTCATGTCATCCAGCAGATGGCACTCTTGTGTTGTCCAGGCGCACTCCTTCACTTTCAAAGCCCTTGCCTTCATCTCTGCCTCTCACTTCAGTCTATGCAAAAAAAAAAAAACCCCAAAACAAAACAACAACAAAACATTTCAAGTCAACGTTAGCATTCCTCACAAAAGAAACATCTTGTCTTTTTCAAATTAAAACCTGATGGCACGCCAACAAAATATTCCACAAATGACTCCACCGCTGTGTGACTTCTGTTACATTTCACATGACAGCCTGTTTGATCTGACTCAGTGAAGAGCTGCACCGTATCCTGTTGTCTTACTATAGAAGTGTGTGTGTGTGTGTGTGTGTGTGTGGAGCTGCTCTCAGGTGAAATACATTCTCTGACACCCACATGGGTATATGCTGTGGAGGTAAATCACCAGGGACCTACTGTGAGAATGGAGCTACACAACAGTGTCTTAGCAACCTTAGTCAACACTTGCAACACTACTGACCACAATGCATCTCTGATGTTATGTTTTGTGTTTGTGTACAGAGTGTTGCTTCAGGTTTTCGGCTTGGTTTTTCCCAAGCAGACAGCATTCAGTCAAGTTATATCCTATATACCATTCTTTGGGTGCATTGAGTTAGTCTTATGGTTCGGTAGGTGTCTATGAACATGATTTGTTCTCTCCCTTATCTAAGAATCAGGCTGTAATTCTCAGAACCACTGCTTCTCAACTGCCAGGTGACTACATGTCTCTGGAATGGCCTGCAAATCTAACTTACAGTGAAAAAGGAAATGGTTATGTGAAGACTGCCCACTTCCCTTTTCAGTGCTACATTTTAATTAAACGTATTCATTGGAGTACTAATAAGTGCTTGCTTTTTACATGTGTGTTAAAGTGGCAATCTCAAAGATCTCTGAAGATTTTCATTTAAATAAATGTCTGTTAATCACTATCACCAAATGAGGTAACACAATGGTGATTGAGCCTATGGTCCACTGATGAAAGCCCTTGCATTTGCAGTATTATGAGTATTAAGAACCGGGTGTCTGCATTCAAATTAGCGTCAGTGACGCGTTTTCCCTTTGAACTGAGGTCCAATTACACACCTGCAATTGCGGCTTTTCGCCATAGGTGCCGCCAAAGACAACGAAACGGCGAAATTGAGTGGATTGGGACACTTTGTCTGATGGACAATTTGCCGTGGTATTAAAAATATGAAGGATCGTATCTATGCCTTGATTTAACAGCTCACCTCCTGTTGTCCTCAGCCATGGGACTCCAGAACTGGGATTAAACTCTGGCTCTGGTTCTTTACACCTTGCTGCTGTAATATGATAGACCAAGTCCTTTCTATCCATGTTGATGTGACTTCATCCATCAATGTATGGAAAAGTATTTCTCTAATATTTGTAGCAATAGATTTTAGTCCTTAGACTACCTAGAGGATTTCTGAAATCCAATAAACAGCGTGTCTGTGTCTGCTTTATCAAACTACCCTCAGAATGTCATGGTAGTGAATTATGTTTTTTCATTTGGAACAAGTGATAAACAAGCACAAGAGCAGATATGTCAGCAGTGATCCCTCTTTGTGGTTTTGTTCCACAGTGCTCTTAAAGTGTATCCAGCAGCACCGGGGAGTCGTGACAACACGCTGGGCTCTGCCATGGGGGTGGAGGAACCACACAATTACCCAGAGGGCCCCAGCAGCTCTCTTACATAAATCAAATCCACTTTCAAGCCCTGAATATGTAAATCAATTCATATGAAAGGGGTTATTTTTTCTCATTAACTGGCCCTTGATGCTCTGTGTAATTTCCTGCAGTACAAGTAATCGTTGTACATTTCTGGGAGGACAGTATCAAGTCAGGATAGCCACTGTTTACCTAGAAAAGCTACTGGGATTATGCTCCAGTGTGAGCTGACTCAAGTTGTTGCCATAGCGCAGGACACCCACGCCTTCGGTGTGAAAGAAAACATTAGCGGTGATTTATTTATTCATATATACCAGAGTTATCTTGTTTGAGGCGCAATTCTGTAAGGCGAAAAGATTTTCTGAAAATGCACATCGCCGTTCTCGGTCTTGTCTCGACGTTGTGTTTGTGAACGAAACCGAGACATGATTGATGAGTCAGACTAAACAGTAGCCTTCTTCGCACAATAACATCTCAAGGGGTTTCTTGTCTCTTTTTTTTCCGTGTAGTAGTGTTTTCTGGAAACAGAAAGAAAACTAAGAAAGAGAGGACGTTCTCAAAGCTTTGGGTTTTTTTTAGTTTTTTTTTATTAACAACTCATAACCGTGGAAAACACTGCAAATAACTGTGTGATCACATCACCAAACCTACACGTCATGTTTCTCTTTAGTCTCATTCTGTGTATGGTGTCGCTATTTTTGGTATATTTCAGGAAATAGAAAGACGCATGAGATGAAACAGATGCAGGATGGAAAATGTAAACTCATTTAATCAACACTGAAGCCACTTCTCTGTCTGTGTTGCTCTCTTCTGGTCATTTTCTGAGCACGTACGCGTCAGATCTGGTGCTGCCGCTCGGCATTTCGCTTCCTAAAGATGCGTCAGATAACCGTCGGTTTGCTAAAAATAAGTCTGCCTGGGCGGCTGTTAACTGGTGATTTACTCCGGCCCGTTAATGGAGAAAGTCAGAGCGGCTGTGGGAGCGAGGGGAAGGGAATCTCAGAGAGAGAGAGAGAGAGAGAGTGGGGCTCATGTCTGCCACTAAGCAGGAGAATTATTCATGTTGAGGATCTCCTAATCTGTTAATTGGAGCGAGCTCATATTTGTGTCCCAACCTAACCTATTTGATAGCAGTTACTTGAAGTATGGTTTTTGTCACTGACTGGCGTAGACCAACATCAGCAGTAACGGGCCCTTATTTTCTGCTGGTAATAACTAGTAGGTCATCTGATGAGCATGTCAGACACAGAACATAGACCACAGCTTGTGGTCACACAAACCTAAGAACAGCTCAACACACAGAGACAGACAGTTTGTGATGCGCAGGGACGGGTAGTAGTGACTTTTTTACATTGGCCTGAGACTGATTTGGTGATATTTTACTGTAGCTGCAAAATATGGGGCCATTTTAAATTATACTTCGTTAAAATTTAAATTACGTTGTGGAGCCTCTGCAACAAGAATTGCCATCTGAATATGCTTTTGGACAGGGCTGTACTTTATACAACATAATTGCTAAAGCAATTATCTGTGCCCTCCTGCACTCGATTTGGTAGTGCACACACACACACACACACACACACACGTCTTTGAGGAACAAACTGTCTGCACCTCAGTGCTGCTCTGAATGTTCGCTACTTAATTCTCAACCAGAATAAGAGTGAAGGGGCAGACGATATCAAAGAAATTTTGATGAATATCTACACTTGCATAAAAAGGTTCTCATGTCTTGTGGAAAACTGCATCTCTACGTGAAGCTATGTAATCCCCTGTGAGGTCTGTGGAAAAATACATTATGCCGAGTTTATGCCAGAAAACATATTTGATTGGTTGTGCAATAGAAAGTACTTTATTAATCCCCAAAGGGGAAATTTGATAATCTGGCCTAACCTATCACTGAGCTCCAGTGTCTATCTCCAGGGTCTGTTAGACCTCATTTGTGTTTCTGTATCTCTGTCTGATGTGATGGCAGGCTGAATATCCTGTGTATTTTAGAGTGAGATCATGCAGTGGAAATGTCCATGGCCTAGAAAAAAGGTTGACTCTGTTTTGGAAAACACTAGGAATTGTTATTGGAGTGGAAATGTATGCAGGCCTTCGTGTGATTGGTCCTTGGAAAACCAACCATAATGTGGAAAATGAAGTACTGATAAGTCTGGCCTTCTTTTTCCCCATTGAGGCTCGCTCAGCCAGGAACCTGAATACTTTGGACAACCACACTACAGATTTGTTAGTAGCCTACATTGGGCTGCTCTTTACATCGGGTTCTGTACTGACCTCGTAGATGTTCATCCATTCGTAATGACCAGATGCTAGTTGTATATAAAATAATAAAAGTTCTATTATGGAAGCACTCCAGCTAAATCACACGTCTGCGTGTTTTAAATGTGCTCTACCAAGACGAGCCGCCAACACACTGCAAATAGGCAGAGACAACATGTCTGCTTGTGTCAGGGGTCATATTCAGCTTTTTAAAGTGATGTTCTTTGGATGAGACCTCAAACTACTCCATGCCTGGTTCAGGTTCCTGAACTTGAAATTCATATCAGAATCCTGATATCCTATGGTTCCAACCATGTCATTTGACATCAAAACCACACATTGTTCAGAAGTCATGTATGGCACATTGGACTGTTATCAGTCAGGGCACTAAATAATTTTGGCACTGGTTGCTGCATCCAAAGTTCAGGTCCCAGGGCACATGTCTATTTATAAAGGTACATTATGTTATAGCTAGCCTGTGCTCGACCTTCTCCAGAGCTTGGGTACGAACACACCGTGGAAACACACCGTGACACTAAACGGCTTCAATGAGTAGCTTCAATTACAACAGATTTCTACCAATGGGTAACTTGTGCTTTGTTATGACATTCACAGGATCACATTGTGCAGAATTCTGTTGACTTAAGTGAGATTTCATACACATGTAACCGATCACATTTACAGATGTCACTTCAGTTTGTTTCCATTGGAGTAAACAGAAGCTACGGCTATTTCCACTTCTTGCTAACTCTCCCAACACTGGGTTTTAATTGGGCCTTCCAGGAAAGGAGAGTTGCATTTCTGACCTTGAATTAATGGCGATGCGTTAAGCTGCTGTCAGCTGATGGGTGGAGAGTTGAGCAGCTTATCCTTTTGTTCCTGGGTCTTATTTTTAACTTTGACAACACCTGACAGCCCGGGACCTCGGTCAGGCCCTCGGTGCGGGGGAGCAGCGACAGGGAGGAGGGACGGGACGCAGGGAGAGAGGAGAGAGGAGGTTCAGTAGGAGGGAGTGAAGGAAAGATAGGTGTGTAAGCGTCAGGGGACATCGTTAGCAATGAATAAAAGCAGGGACAGGATATTGAGAAACGGAGGGTGTGTGTGTGTGTGTGTGTGTGTGTGTGTGTAACAGTGGTGGGTGGTGGATGAGGAAGTCTATTGACGTGTGGATTTGTAGTGTTGACATCTGAGTGGTAAATGACAAATTAGTGAAACGTCATAGTGTGTATTACTGCTGGTCTCTCTGGGTGCAGGACAGGAGGACTGAGAGGCCAAAGGGGTTTTGAGATTGGCTAGAGAGTAAGCAAGGATTAGATAGTATTAATGCTGCAAGCTACTGGCAGTGTGGACCTAATGCCGCGTCTGTATTGAAAAGCTTATGTGATATTCAGATCCTGATAACGTGACAGTTTGACCTAAGACGGTCTAAGACAGTCCTCTCAGTTTATTAAAGCGCTTTGCATAGATGAGGGTGTGTACACACCAACTGTTGCGTCCATTTGAAGGAGTTTAGTCACTATGGTTTAGGACCTTATTTTAATGCAAGCAGACAGACAAATAACACACAGTTCACCGTGTGTATCTTAGCAGCTACCAGCAAAAACCAAAGAGCAGTTGTAGTTTGTTATTGTGCGACGAGCTAGACCCAGAAAGCTCTCTTTCCTCTGTTTAGTTGCATGGGAAAGCAGAGGTCTTGTCTCGCCTGGTTAGATACGTAATGTGCCCAAGAACCAGCAACAAGCTGTTAATTGCCGTTTTTAAAAACCAGACTAGATACGGACTATTAATGGTGACCCTCCAATGCACACAGACAGAAACCCATTAACTCCAACACCAAAAGATCATGCTATTTCACCAGCTGCCCATTAAAGAAGGTCTGGGTGTTATTAAGTATGCTTTATTTAGCATATAAGGTATAAATTCATAAACAAATCTGCATGTTCTCCTGTGTGCTCTTTTCTTCGACGATTCCTAAAACTGGCTGATCATTTGGAAGACGAGCACTCTGGATCATCACTTCTCTTTAGTTCTCTCTCCTGTGCTTATAGATGGTAACCTGCTGGTTTCCTGTAAGTACCGGCCTGCAGGTAGCTACCTGCTAACGTCAAACATAAAGACTAAGGTTTTTACACATATGGTCCGTTAACGGGTAACAGGACAATGTGACTTGAAATTGTTGCAACAGTAGTTGTCAGTGTTGGAAAATGTTAAGTGTATACAGTATATTGACTGCAACATCCCCACCGTAGGTGGTTTCTTCTGCCTGAAACCAGGTAGAAATAAATGTTCCAAGTAGACAACCCTGATATATGGTGGTCATCAGCAGAGAGCTACATTTAGCTGGTGATTCAAGGCTTGTGTCCCTGTTCCTCAGCTCGTAGGCAGTGTAATTTAGTCTGCCTACGAGGACATTGAAACTGGCAGGACTGCAGTCTGCACATTTCATCCATGGAGAAGGATCTTATGGCTGCAGCGTACAATATTGAAGTGACAAAAACAGCCCTCATCTCTAGGGAGTCATTTAGGTTTATACGAAGCCCCTGCATGATGTGTCTGGATTATAAGTATAAGTACTGCAGATTACCTGTATGGTTTAAGAAAAAAAAAAAAACATTCATTGCCAGTAATTTTATTTTGAGATATTTTGTAGAACAGGGGAACCAATGATTACAAAAAATAATTCAGAGCCAGCCTTTCAAGGCAAAAAAAAAAAAAAAAAAAAAAAAAAAAAAAAAAAAAAAACCCCCCTTTTAAAAAAAAAAAAAAAAAAAAAAAAAAAAAAAAAAAAAAGTACATAAATGTTCTACATGCTACACCTTAACCTAATTCATCATGCTTGCTTGGAAAAAAGTATATATAAATTTAATAAAAACATACAATTGAAATA
>OMKK01062198.1:8713-19976 GCA_900302305.1 Polymixia japonica
TTATGATTTCAGCCCTCTTCTCATTCCAGTACTCCTTGATGGTGTCAACGCAGCAGGAGTTCTGGATTTTGAAAAAGGAGGACCTCTCTAGAATCCCTATGTTCATGAATTTGATCTGTAGAGCTACTTTTCTGCAGTTATTGCCCGAGAGAAGGATGTTACAAGCCAGCCTGAATCCTATGTTGTAACGTGGGCTGGGAGTTCCATCTCCAGACACTGACCATGGGGATGTATCACATCACAAAACAACATAGCTACCGCTCCAGAAGAAGTACAGCGCGCTGGGCGTCTATCTTCAAACCTTTGAAATCCCTCAACTCTCTTAATCTTTGATAAGCCAGACCAACGCTGGTTCTAGTTTAATTTCTTGACTGGTCAGCCTCCTTCTTGGATGACTCTGCTGCCAGCTTTTCCTCCATTGTTTCTCTGTGGTCTAAGTAACGCGGCGAGATCCGCTGCGAACGCACATGCGGATGCACACGGGCTGTGAGCGCTCATGAAAGACAGGCAGCGGCATGACGGACAGGCAGTAGGGACGGCCCCTCGCAGAGAGCTGTCCTGATTGGTTGATGCCTACCGGGAGCGGTGAGATTTTAGAAATCCTGATTACAGAGACACAGGAAAACACAAACACAAAACGAGATTTTTGGTCGTCTAGTAACCGGAAGGTCGATCCCTGGCTCCTCCAACTTCTTAACTTCTAATCGCTCCTGATGAGCAGGTTGGCACCTTGCATGTATTGTAACGCGCTTTGAGTGGTCATTAGACTAGAAAAGCACTATATAAACACAGTCCATTTATCCTGATTTACTCACAGACCATTTGAATTACTGATAGCTAAAACGATGTTATGACATTTTTGCAAAGTAACACACAAAAAATGTTGCCTACCACAACTTTAAAGGAGCTATATGCGATATTCAGCCACTAGATGTCACACTAGAGCACCAGCATCTCAGACCAAAACAAATGGGCAGCCACACTAACACTAATGCACTAACATGCACGCCCGGCCGGACCGGCTATCAAAACAAAGAACAGAGAAACTCAGATTACAACACACACAGAGGGAGTGTGACTTCATTCTCTGCTCAGGATGCATTACTCCACTATATCTATAGCAAATAGTTGTTTGCTGCTATATTAATGTTCAAAATATCGTAGTACTTTTCAAGATTTGAGTTGTAAAAATAAAACATATCTGACGTTAATAGCAGCAACTGGATCAGGTGGCAAGTCCTTAACCCTCGTACGCCACAAGATAATCTGTGCCAAACAGACAATGCCACTACCGCAAACTAGCATGGACTCACTCCAATCTTGAAAATCAAATGTGATGGCCAAATTGAGACAATAATCTGGTATAAATGTTCCCCTGCATTAAGCAGTCTTGAGTTTCTGCTTCAAGCTATCCTGAGGCCAAGTGCTTTAAGTGCCTGCCTGTAGCCAGTTACCATTGGTTACATATCCATAGAGAAAACATTCAGCAAAGCCCATCTACTTTGAGTCACAACCCTGCATCATGAGTCCCAGACAATTTTGTTTTACCTCTCAAGGGCAACGAAACGGACAGTGTTGTGTTAGGAAGTGGCAACGGTGCATTAGGAAGTGAGTAGGGAGAACCCAGTTTGAACTTCCTCGTGACAGCGAGTCTTTCACCTGCTGAACTGTCCTGAAGCAAGGCACTAAATCCCTACCAAATCCAGGGGTGGTACTCTGTGAATGACCTCATGCTCTCCTTGGATAACATTCTATCCAATTCTATCCAATTCTATAAGGCAGTATGGTGGCATACCATGCACTCTAATGAATACTATGTACTCACAATGTTGCAAGTTCAAATAAAAAGCATGACCTTTGTTGTGTGTAATATCTTTCTCTGTATTATTTTATGTGTTTGTGGATTGCCAGGGAAGGTAGTGTATTTTTACTGTCTCTGAGACGTCAAACACTGTCAAACAAATCTGCCTTCAGGACAATAAAGTCTACCTTGACCTTGACCTCTGTCCTATCTTTACTGTCACCCTCCGATACAGTACCATCATAAAGTAGAAATGCCTATACAATAATCTTTAGAAAGGCATATCCTCTTGAGCAATAGCGACGTGACAAATTTTCAAATGCAGGTCCTTCTGTTAACCGGAGTTGTCGCTGTCATTTACGTTGCATTCTCTTCTAAAGACCTTTTAATAGACGTACTTCGCCGTACCTCACAATGTATAACTTTAAGAGTGATTTCAACCGCAATCGATCCTCCTTAGAAAAAATGTCAGACCTTTCATTGTAAATAAATTAGCAATCCTACTTCGACCACTAAATGCATCCCCGTGGAGAGTTTGCGTGTACTGCAGTCACTTCATATAGGTGTCTCTTACCAAGCGTCTCCATTCAGCTCATACGCCACCTACACACCTACGCACATTCAGGTTGGAACACTTGGGTGTTGGCGTGGTTATGACCTCGAACTAACCACGCTCTTCCATGAATAGAGCGGATGATGGCAATGACTCGAATATACCCCCTTTCTTTGTAAGCTCTTCCTCAAAGTTGATGGGCAATGGTGTGTCCAAGACATTTTCACTGGGGCGGCCAAGCTGGGACACAGAGCTGGTGTGGGGCGGCCGCGCCATACGAAGACTTAACGGATGCCAGGTGATCAAAATGTGTAAATACAGTAGAGTAGTTCAATGCATCGCATACTTCAACCTGTGCGCGAATAAATCAAATGAACTCCAAAACTCGTGTTAGTATCCATTGTCACGTACTCAAGGCCAAGTTGATGTTTTTACATTATACATAATACAGAATACATAATACAAGCATGGAGCACTAAAGGAATGAATGAATGACTGAATGAATAAAAGATCTTTATTGAATGAATGATCATTATTACTCGGCTACAATTAAATTTCGCATGGCTTCTCCCAACTGGGATTGATTACATTTTGTTAAAGGCTTCTGCTATAGAAGACAGAGACTAACTGAGAGAACTGAGAGGTAAAAAAGACGGCACACACACTAATCCATCCTAAATGAAACTAAAGGTGCCATGCTGACCGCCCGCAACGGCTAAAGTGCTATTGCTAACTAGAACAGTACCTACATGCTACCTTTCTATCCAACTGTGTATTCCATGTACATCAGTAGTACATCAGTAGTACATCAGTAGTACATCAGTAGTACATCAGTAGTAGTGCTGTTTGATTTTAGTGCCGGAGCAGTATTTCAGTATGATGTCATCAACAGAAAGCTGTATTGTGGAATTTCAAAACAACATTGTCTCACTTCACCAGTTATAGAACTGAGAAATAGGTTGTATACAGCGCATTGTCAAAGGAACGTGAAAGTCTAAGCGCAAGCGACATTTTTAGAGTGGTTTCACGCGTTATTTTGCAGCAATGCTTCATAATATCAATAGGTGTAAGGCAGAGGCAGTGCTGTTGTTGTATCTCAGACCCAGAAGTCATGGCCAGTTTCAATCCTTTGACATAGGCACACAATAAGATGCACATACAAAGCTGTTACAAGGAAGACAAGGAAGCTGGCTTCTGTCAACCCACGCTTAACTTTACAACAGTCCCTTTTCACAACACCCACACTGTTGGCCAACTGGAGGTAATATCACCTCTGCACCATCTGACATTTTGCGTCAGCTTCTGTATAGAACATTCAATGTATTGGTACAAAGCCCTTGAGCGCTTGCAAAGATGACCCTCTGCACCTTTGAGTTAGTGATACAGATAGGCAGGCAGTCAGACAAACTGGGGAAAAGACAAATATCCAGGCATGGGGGAGACCGTCAGGGAATCAGACAGCCAGGCAGACTGACACATGAGGGGGCTGATTGACAGGCAGGAAGACAGACACAGAGAGAGGAGGTGAGGGCAAGTGGACAGACAGAGAAAGAATAGGGAGGGTAAACACAGTCTGGCAGGAGGGACAGACAGGTAAACAGACAGGCATACAGAAAGTCAGCAAAGAGCGTGAGGCATAAAGAGAGCCGGGTAGGTAGACAGAGAAGCAGGCAGACAAGTCAAACAGTCAGTAAGTCAGGCAGGGAGACAACAGACAACAGACAGAAAGGCAAAACCATAAAGAGGGTCAGGCAGACAACACAAGTCAGGTAGTCATTCACTCAGGCTGACAGGAACCGGTCAGGCAGGGCCATATGTGAGAGCAGTAGCAGGGGAATCAAACAGAGGTCAGAGGTCACAGGGGGATTGGGGTTTCCTGCTCCTAGACTCCAGTGGCGCTCAATCACAACCTCTCCCTCCTGTTAAAGACCCATTATCTCTGCCTGTCTCTGCTCTGTTCTGCTCTGCCTCTTCTAATAGTAACACACCTGTGTTTCCCTTAATTATTAAATAGCTTCCATGCATTAAAGGAATTAATTTCTGTTGGCTGTAGTGGAGAGTTTTAGCACAACATGGTCTAAACGTTGTTGCAAATGTTAATGCAGCCGACAAGTAAAATTACAAGGGAAGCACTACTGTGTTGGCTGTAATGGCGATTAGAGGATCTATGAGGAACAGGAAGTCTCTTCTGTTTTCATCTTTCCTCTTCCACTTTTTCTTTTGACTTCTCTTGCCTCCTTTTCCTTCTTCTTCTTTGCTTTCTCTGTTTAGTGATCGTGTTACAGTGAAGATTTTCTAGTGAGGTGAGACAGCAGTCACATTCCTCAACTCTCTCTCTCTCTCTCTCTCTCTCTCTCTCTCTCTCTCTCTCTCTCTCCCTCTCTCTCTTTCCCATGTTGAAGCAGTGCTGTCTGGAATAATTGGGTTCTTTGGAGGAGAGTGAAGTATTCCTAGAGGGACTGGCAAGAGCAGGGGGACTTTGGCTGTAGAGTTTCCTCTCTTTTGTTAGGTGACTCACCATCCAGACCGGATGACTAGTTGAGGCTTGGAAAGTTGAGAGATGATTAGAGCTGAAAAGGTTGATTATTCAACAAAAGGAGGGAACTGTCTCCTTATGAATCAAATGAACTTGAAATATACAGTGGAATCATCTTGTCAAAAGTTTCCTTCGTCCGGTTCCGACCAGGGAAAAGGTGCATTTGCCAAACACAAGAAAGCCACATTGTATTCATAATGGCCTCCCGTGTCAACATCAATGCGGTCGACTTGTACTTCAGTCAACTGGTGAGTTGTAGCAACTGAACATCCTGGCTCAACAGAACCTACCCTGGGTGGTTCACGGTTTTGTTTTTTTTATGCCGGGGCTTTGCTACGAGACCGTTTATGAAAGTCATAAATTTGCAAGAGCCCTGGGGGACAGAGACCCCCATCCCTGGAAATACTCGTTGACAGGACATAACCTCAATTTACCCTGGTGACTATGGGGAAAGCCATAAGAGGCAGGTATTGGATCATAAAATATGGACCGTGTCACTATAATCCTTTGGTGCGGGACTGCTTGGTCAGTCGTCTACTAGCCCCAGGTGACCCTCTTGATATTACCCCAGCCTGGGGATCATTTCTTCCTGCATAAGCCCTAAACCCAAGCTGGGGTCACATCACTGTGACCCTGACAACTGCTGAGCTTTGGAATTTAGTGGTCGAGAGAGACCAGGGAGGAAGGGACCGACAGACCGACACACAAACAGAGAGGGGGAGAGAGAGAACGTGCAGCAAAAAATACATCTAAACACTGAACAAATGTGTGTATGTATAAATCACAACAAAATGACGTTTGTTTGCGTGATCGTGTGTGCGACTCAGAGCAGGGGGTCCAGAGGTTGGAGGATTGAGGTGGTGGTTAAGACGGGAAGCAGGGTTACTAGGGGATCTCATCATCATATAGATTTCAGTAGGTCTGATGCCTGCTTCTGGAGCCCGTCCTGGACCGTGCTGCTGGCTGCATCCCGATACTACCTCTCCTCAGCCTGGCCTGGAAGCCTCCGGATCCATAGAGAGCTCCACAGCAGAGGGGGAGGTCTGACAGAGACAGATGCACATGGGAAGGCTGACTAAATGCTAGCCTTCTAAAGTTGCCTTTAATCCGTTCAATCCCTCCGAGAGGATTGGCTGCTGGAGAGGAACCGAACTTGGCACCTCTTCTTTAAACGCTGAGGGTGTGTTAAAAGAGACTGCGGTTCCTGGATAAAACACTGGATGGATGTGGATGGATTCTCCTTTTCTATCACGTTCATGTATTATATACCACAACCTTCCAGTTACACTGCGTGTATCTGAGGTTGTCTTGAACACACGGGAACTACGAAGACCAGCACAGCATGAGCCCGGAAATAAACAGACGTTCCTATTCTTCTGTTTTCGTATGAAGTACATTTCATGTTGAGATAAGGACAATTCAGAGTGATGTATAAAATCTATGTCACTGAAAAAAAAATATCACTGGTCTCTCATTCACAAAAAATGGACTCGCTTAACTCAAAAGAGTCTAGATTCATACCAGCTGCAGACTGAGGCATACAGCATAAAAAAGAAGGCCGAGGGCTGAACGCATTTGTTTTTTTGTTTACTGCTGTGCATTTAAAAAACACATAAAAACAATTACACATGATTAGTCTCTCATTACCATCCCTAAGCAATCTGCCCTCGTGACTGCAACCCTGATATTGAATGCAACAGGCGTTTCTGATTGTCTGGAACATTTAATTAGATTGACCTCAATTAAAACAACTGCATCAAATGGGATACAGATGCCACAGCGTTCATGTGAGGCTGTCAGGGAAATGCATACGTGATCATTATAGTTCAGAGGCGTGAGTCGAATCAAATTTAATCGGCGTCGCCCTCCTCCTCCTCCTCCTGAGATCTCCATCTCCAACCGGGTATCGTGCAGAAAGGAAATAATGACCGTGATCAACATGGACGACGTGTTTTACTCTTTGTACTCGTAACAGCATCTGCACATCCACACGGGATGTGACACATTCGCTCGCTCTCTCTCTCTCTCTCTCTCTCTCTCTCTCCCTCTCTGGAAGGCGATGAGATTCTGCATCGAGATGTAGGCAGAAGGAACGTCGAGTAGCGGAGATCACAGGGGCTGAAGGTTCGCCATCTGTTGATGTAAGCTTCCTCCTCTGTAATCGACCGGAACAATTTTCTCGCCCTCCTCCGGTGTCTCTTTTAGTTGTTCCCTCGAGCTCAGTTTCGCTCTGCCCGCGTCTGAAGAGGCCGTCTTCCCTCTCTGTGAGCTGAGAGCGTGGGGAAGGAGAGGCACTGTATACCCTCAGGCTGATTGCACCGGCCCAGAGAGACTGTTCAACCCAAACAGGGAAACCAATCAAATTCAAACGATTTTTGAATTTGAATTGACACCTACTCCTGAAGATGCCCCCCCCCCCTGATTGAAAAGCCAGCTTGTGTCAAAATGTCATAACACCTAATGTCAACGACAACGACCTTTTCTGGAGAGGTGTAACGCTTTTATAGGGCGACGGTGTATTTCCGCGGGGTCTAAACTACAGTGAGTCAGAGGAAGCTAATCAGATGATGTGATGTGACGTTTTTCTTAGAGCATCGGAGCGTAAGACTGCGGCATCAAATCCAACAGGATCAAGGCCCGAAATGAGAAACGGTTCTGATAAGGAAACCAGACGGAGAATTCTCAATTTCCACCCAAAACTCTACAAAGACACTTCTAATAGAGTAATGAGGGCCAAGGCATTAGCGGTGATTGAACTAATAAGCTACAAATGTGTAGAAAATTATCTTCATCAAGCCATTTGGACAAATGGGAATTGACAGCCATGCAGTAAACTAATTTCAAGTCCGCCACGCCGTCTTCCCCCGATCTGCTAAGACTCTATTCCCAGGACAAGTTGATCTAAATATAGACGTCTGAAAAGGGGGATAGGGAATGTTGGTGCTTCAGGACAACAGTCTCTCATTATAATTTGTCCGTCGCGATCACGGACAGCTCTGACACGCTGTTGAAACGCGTCTCCGCGCATTTTCCCTGCGTGGTTGACGGGCGACGTAACAGAGAGAGAAGTGTCTGAGCGGAGCGGAGGGGGAGAACGCGTCTCTCCAGAAATACTGCCGCCCTCGACGTAAAAGACAGGCCCTGCCTCGTAACTGTGTTGCCCTTTCAAAGAGTCAGAACAAGAAAGAAGAAAACTGACAGATTGCTTTTAATGCCCTGAATTGCTTCGGATACACGACGGTCCTGAATAACTACCTTCGTATTGTGCGTCCAGACAAAAAGACCAAGGTTACACATCCAGTCGTTCTCTTGAAGCGAACACCGCTGAAAGGGAATGCCATTCCTGAGATACGGACCGTTGCATTCATAAGTTATGGCGCTGTCGATATATATTATACATACACATATACAGTATGTGCGCGTGCACGTGTGCAAACACTCACACACACACACACACACACGGTTACTCAAGGGAGGCCTCTCTCCCACTCGCATGCGCCCCTGTTGGCTGTCTTTGTCTGCTGTTTCCATGGCAACATGCCACTCTCCAGCATATCGATGAAACCGGCTGAAGAGCGCAGGAAATAGCAGAGAGAGCTATTTCTGCTCATTAGACACTCAGTGTGACAGGAGCAGCCAAGCTGATCACAGTCCTAATATATCTGTTCAGAAAGAGCTCATCTAAAGCGTGAAACTACGTAGTGGGACCACACAGCGCAGGCCGGAGGGCAGATTTAACTCTAGCCAAACTCAGCGGCGTTCATTCATTGAAATTATAAGATGTCCTATGAAATAAATATCCTACGCTCAACTCTACACTCAGCTGTAAGCAGTGTCTATCTGTCTTCAACAGAAGCTTCTGTAATAACACTGTATAGCACATAATGATACATAAGGCTGTGCTTTACAGAGCCCATACATTTCCATATTAACTACGACTATATTTCTGGTGTACGATGAGGGAGCCTTAATGAGGTGAGGTGAGAAATAAAACGGAGCTTTACGTTGACTGGTAGCGGCATTAAAATATCCCCTTGTGGGGACATTAAGACTTTTAATGAAATAGTAACTCTGGTAGTAAAGGAGAGTTTCTTTATTACTTTAGTCAACAGCTCATTGGGAAGCTACTGACCAAGAGATACTCTCATCCACAAAACTCTCTCTCTAACAACGTTACGGTACAACATGTACGGATTTACAACAGGAACGTAGAGAGACATTAGCATTAGCCGCTGTAGTACCATAGACACTGTGAGATTATACCTAGATAGAATATCAATGTTCCTTAATGTTGCATGACTACAACATTCTACTCAACATCAAAGGTGTTCTATCTACATCTGTGTGTGATGCATGAACCCAACTCCATCATCCTCACCTCTTACTAACGATGTGTACTTTTATTCTATTCCGGACAAAATGCCTAAATCATATAATCATATATATAACTACACATTGTACGGAGGGAAAGAGAGGGCGGGCCGTCATTGTGTGTGTTTTACTAGTGCCAGAGTGACGCACGGTGCTGGTAATGTCGTGACTGCAGGGGGGGGTTCACTATTGCCCACACACAAGATGTCACCCATTCACGTTAGCTCCTGTTGACTCCTTCCCTGCACACACACAAGCTAAGCGTGAAAAACAAGCTAGCAGGGCTACGCAACTGTCTCCTGCTTGTCGATTCTCATCAAACCGTGTATTTTTAAGATAGCCTACGAAAGAAAACCTAAAATGTATTTGGTAATATTTAAAATTTGGCAGTCATGATGTTTGAGGTTTCCAATTTTACATATATGTCTTGGCAGTCATCACACTGTCATATCAATAACTTTGTTAACTTGCTAACAGATTAAATTAACATAAAATAAACAAACTATACTGTTCAGTAAAAGTAATGGATCGGATCGGTAGTCGGTATTAGCTGGTATTTAAAGTGTAGGACTCTGAATCCGTATCGGCAGTGAAAAAGTGGGATCGGCGCATTCCTAGTCACATGTATCTGAAACACAGCAGTAGTGTTTTCTTCCACTGGCCGATGTCAAGTAAGGTCATAGGTCATCTGCAAGATCACCTGGGTCAAGCACTAAAGTGACCAGGAAGTGCTTTTATAGACACTTGACCTAAGCCATGCTAGTTGAGTGTCCAGTGCAAGATTATATTATTATAGTGTTGATTGTTTTTTTTTACTTTACAGCAAGTAGTACCTCTTAGCTTACCTCAATAACCCTTAGCTTTCTCCAGAGAGAGAGAGAGATAGAGAGAGAGTAGAAGGAGAGCACATTTATAGGCTATAGACAGCTGACAGCTCAGCCTAGATCCATAGTGTACCATAAACAGACAGAGAGCTACAATATGAGGGCAGGCTCTGTAGCCAACTAAGGCTTTGGGATATGCTCTATCATTCTTAGGTTAGCAGACCCACTCACTCTTACACTCTTACTCTCTATGGCCAAAACCCCCACGGTTCTGGATTAGAGGAACCCTTAATGACCCCCGTTGGGAAATTGGGTAGTATAAGTCAACTATGTCATAAGTCATACCAACTAAAGACCAAAACAAAGTGAGGGGATGTGTGGTAATGACACAGAGGCAGGGTTAAATAGGGACAAGCCAGAGAGAGCTGGCCCACTGAGATCTGAACTGAGAGACAGAGACAAGCAGCACAATCCCTTTTAACTGTGGAAGGAAGCCCCTCTGGAGAGAGATTTCACAACCATCCCCTTTGTCTCTCTGCCTCTCTTTCTCTCTCTCTCTCTCTCTTGTTCACCCTGCATCATAGAATTGGAATAAGAACAATAATTGTTACAATTGTTACAAATATTGTTACAACACTAATTGGCAATAATTGTTGACAAAATGTCTACATTAGTTATAAGCCCGGTGAGAGCTACTGTTCAGTACTAGCTAGCAACCTCACCAGTTTACTGATCAAGTATTCTTGTAGCTTGTAGATTTTACACCATGCAGTGATTTCAACAACAGCTGCAGCTTCACACACATGTGACACATTGTCTGGTAGCATGAAGGAGCACTGAGGCAGAAGAGGAAGACCTGGCATCAAGCCATAGCGGCATGCGGGTACACACACCCACCCACCCACACACACACACACACACACACACAGTAAAGACCTACACATTCTGCCAGTAATTTATATAAAACCCATGACGCAAGATTAAGTCCTAATTTCCATGCAAAACGTCCCCAAAAAACCCCAAATGGAGGGCTGGGAGGTGGGGGAGCCACATGAAGGGAATTAGCCAGCGTCACAACTTTGGTTCCACTCTGTCTATTTTCCATTTGAACCGTAGAGCTAAACATCTGGCTTTCAACACCCTCCTTCTTCTCCTCCAATTAGCCAAGTCATCTAGCT
>OMKK01062286.1:6431-18365 GCA_900302305.1 Polymixia japonica
AATAAGACATTAGAAGTTAAGTTTAGCTGAGAGATTAGATTGTTCCTGAATGGAATGAAAACTAATCAACTACCATGGACCTTAAAACAGAATAAAGAATTAATATTACCTATTCTACAGATTTCCTGAGAAAACAGTTTTACATAAGAAAGAGGAAGAGACTTGTGAAGAGAGAAATGATGACCAATCTTATTAAAGTGATAGTTCACCGAATGATAGCTGGGTCTAAATGTGCACTTTTTAAATGTAATTTGTTGAATATAGGTAAATAAATATGATGAGCGTAACTGGAGAGGAAACAAAATCAAAGCCAGTAAGAACTTTGTTGCCCAATGCTGTCTGTTAACTTTACCGTAGATTACATGGTGTTTTTGCCTTGTTGCTTACATGTGGCTGTGTACTGACAAAGATATGTTAAAGGCCGAAATTCATGGTGTTCACAATACCCCACAATCCCATGGCTCACTTAAACCTCTTACGTAAAGCTGCTGAAAAGTCATGTTAGTTGTAGCATTCCTTACATTTCTTTTTACTTTTCTTGACTAGTCTTCTAGTCTTCAGAACAATACCAAAACGCATGTAGCCAGGACGTCAAAAACCAGGACTGCAGGCACAGTTGGATGACCAGTGGGAAAATCGTAAGTTCTTTACTTTGTTGTTGAAATGACATGTTTAATATGTGCCCAGGACTGAATTAAAGGCACAACCCACGATGGGTTTGAACGGTGATGTCGCCCCACTTGTTTGTTTTGTAAACAGTGTGATGTGGCTGTTTGGAAGTGACAGAAACAGAAAACATTTAAAATCCACTCAAACACGGGGAACTCCTCTGTGTTTACTGTCCAAATTCACTAAATGAAAGATGGCAGACGCTGACTGAGACAACGTCCAAACCAAAACAATAATGTCGCGTAATTCCTCGCTTAGCTGCAACAGGGCAGCATTTAAAACAGTGATGTTAGTGATGATGATGACAAAGATGAATGTCGAGCCAGAAGCACTTTTTACCCGTCTGTATAAACTGAGAATGGTTTCACTGTTATATCATCATGTTTCATGCTGCGACCATCTGCCAAAAAAAGAGCCAGAATTCTGCGGAGAAAGCCACCAACACAGTGGAGCGCTCCATGCCAAGCTTTCCGAACGACCTTCGGAGGTAAGGATCCCTGACAAGTTTCACAGGATTCGAAGCAAGGTTTGCACTCTATCTACCAAATGTGTAAATCCTTGTTTCCTATTTTCTACCCCCCCACCCCCCACCCCGTTCCCTCTGACGGACGACACAGGGGAGATATTGTCTGCGTCCTCTATGTGGTGGGAGGGCTGCTGATGACAGCCACGGCTGGTTGCGGTCAGTGTGTGGATGTGGTTGTGAGGACGGCCCAGGATCCTGTCCAGCTGCTACGCTGGTCTAGCACACTCATGGGACTCCTGGGATGGCGACTCCATGTGGTGAGAAGCTTGTCTAGTCGTGGATCTGAGGAGCAGTGTCTTACTGAAGAGATGTTTTCTGACGTAACGCGTTTTAATTTACGTTCGCTTGAAACAAGGGAAATTGCCTTAAAACAAGTTTTTTGTTTTAAAGTCAGACTGAAAGTAGGAATCAGATATAATTAAAAATTAAAAAAACCCAGACAAACCTAAATTGAATTGCTTTCGATTATCTTTTACTTACTTGTAAATTATTTTTCTGCAGCTCTTAGAGATTTGTTTTAATGAAAAGTGTTGTACTATCAATAAAATGCATTATAAATAAAATGCAGTATTTTTTAATAATCTTAATCCCAAAATAGCAATAAACACAAAAGATATAAATTTGACTGTATAAACACAAGTTTATATCCGGCTACTTATCTCTATTATACCCTAACAACAGCTTGTTCATGCTATCCGGCAAATACAGGTCAGTCAGTTAGGGGAGAGACTTTACACTTGACTGTACTCGAAAATGAAACTTAACTATGAATCTTAACAGAAAAGTTCACAATCCTCTTCTTTTATTCAGAATTATAACTAAGAACTATAAGCCATGTTCATGTGCCTTGAGGCTGTACAGAATCTTTAAATGAAAACATTAATTACTATTATTTTTCATTAATATCACTTGCTTTATCTTGCAGGCAAACTCCGTGACAAAAGGAAAGTGGAAGAGGCTGTATTTTACTGAGAGGTATTGGTTTGAGTCACATACCAGCAACATTCACCTCCACCATTGTCACCCACTAACCATTTACGTGTGTTATTTGCAAATTCCATTTCCTGTCTGTATCAAATGTGTCAGTTTATTACACTCTGTATTTCTCAGCCTGAACAATCTCCTCGCTGTTACAAGGAGAACACTGCAGGGGCTCCATGATATCAAGGGGATATGCTTGTCTCCTGGGTCCCCTGAGAAGCCAGTGAACCTGGACTCAATGCCTGCTAACTGTATCTCAACAAAAAGGTAGAATAGTAAGTGTAAATACTAAAGGTTTTGGTTTAAAACTCAGCAGTGTCTACACGGCAAAACTTGACAGGTGTGGGATTTTGTTTTGTATCCAGAATTATAAAGCCTATTTTAGGATATTTTTAGTCAAATTATCTAACTGCACTGGCAAATAACTAGCAAATTTGAATAGATTAAATTTAGGATAATGTAATACATTTTAATTTACATAAGCTTGAAACAAGGGAAATTGCCTTAATCCAAGTGTTTTGTTTTAAAGTCAGACTGAAATTAGGAATCAGCTATAACTTAAAAAAAAAACCAGACAAACCTTGAAGATTGCAATATAAAACCTTAGGCTTTTTTTTTCTTTTGTAAATTGATAACATGTTTTCTTTCTCATGTTTTCTCATAACTGTCAACTGTCTCAAGAACTGTGAGGGTGAGGCCGAGCCCTCATTAATATTCATGAGCTGAACTACTAGCTGTACTAGCATTTGGTGGGTGGTGTTTCACGACTTGATGGTTTGATCTGATAGGCTGTATGATAGTGTGATGTCATTAGAGTGACACAAAAAGATCTCCTGAGAGAAGCTCAACCAGGGGGCGCTCTTCTGAAAAGAGAAAACTAAAAATACTCAAAAAAACTTTTCAAACAATTACTTTTCAATATGAGACAGTACAAAATGCATGAGGATTAACGCTGCAAGTAGAATAATTTGACTGAAATTGTCCTAAAGCAAGGTTGATAATTCCAAGCTTGTCATATTTTGCAGTGTAAACATTTTCTGTTGTTCTACGTCCGGTCAGGTGCAGGGTTTATCTCATCCTCCTCTCTGGGACGAGCACCCGGCCCGTTCTGACACTGTACGTGAGAGACATGGGAAACAAGCTGAGAACACACAGTCCTTCAAACCCACGACAGTGGTTGGCCACCTTTTGTAGCGGTGCAAAAGTTCCAGGAAATATGGTAAGCGATGAAAATTGATGAGATTTTACCTTTCCACTGACGGAGAGCTTTTAGCACCACTTGGCACCGGTTAAAAACAACATCACTTATGCATCTACGCTACTGAAAGTGTTCTTCTCTGACGCTACATCTTTCCTAGGTCGTCTTTTTTGTCGGTAGACGTACTTGTCCAACCGACAGCGGTTCCGCCATTTCCTTGCCAGAGATCATTTCCGACACCGGCACCACTACTGAGCAATCGCCTCCGTTCGTGGCCCTGGGGCTGTCTGCGCTGTCTGCGGTACTGTTTTGGATGTTTCTACCTTATGTTGCAGTTTGCATTGTGATCTGTTTAGGTTGGAAGATGCAAGAACGCCTTCATTGAGTATTCAGAAAAGCAATGGTAATAAAAGTTTTGAATTTGAACGAGTCTGAGAATTTTGCCCAATTTATGATTTGTACTCACTGCATCATTTTCCATTATGCAGTAAAGTGGATCTTTTGAATCCTAGTCCAATACAACTCAGAGAGACTCATCAGACTGTACAATAGGTTGTTTTGAGTTCTTTACAATTAAGGCGGACTATTGGGTCCTTTGAAATATTTCAAAGGATTTTCATAGGTGGAATGCAACATGGTACAGACTTAGAGGCCACCTCTGACTTGGACTGGGAATAATTGGACTAGCATATCTGAATAAGAAAACATCCTGTTGGTAATTCAAAAGCTGTACCAATGAACCCTGTAAAGAAGACCATTGTGTTGCTGAAAACAATCCACAGTACTTCAAACCTTTCAAAGTCCTCCGACAGCTCAAAGGACACCAATCCGTTCTGCAGGTTTCTGACAGGGACCTTCTCCAGGACGTTCCACTGCTTGTCACCGTAGCCCAGGAGAACCAGTAGCTCATTAGACATGTCTCTGGACGACTTCACAGAGGCGCTCAACATTCTGACAACCAAAGTTAATGAACAATAACGTCCGTTATTTTCATTTGCTGAGCAACGGTGCTCTTTGTCAGCAACTCTGCTTCACATACATACAGTTAAATTCATTCATAAATGAGAGCTCACCGTTAAAACCACAGTCTTCTACAGTTGGCCACTGTCCACCAAAGTAATTTGGGGGGGAAACATTGCTCAAGGGCACCTTGACAATTATATTCTAAACAACAACAGTACATGTTAATTTCCTATCACAGAAAACTGTGTAAACAGGAAGAGGGCGTGTTTAACTCACCTCGCTCTATGCCAGTTGGGTTGATCCTTTAGCAGAGCAGCGCTGATAGGCCGGATGTTGTGGTGGTCTGACTTTTCAGCCTTTCCTGCCCTCTTCTTTTCAGGGTTGGGAGGACAGGGAAGGGTCAGTGTAAGGGGTCTCCGCAGGGGCTGGGAGGAGGGATGAGTGAGGTAGAGCAATGGGCTGCTGGAAACCACGGAGTAGTAGGCATCGCTTCTGGCCTTCAGAGTGGCCAGCAGGCTAGCATCTACAGGCTGGATCTGTGGCAGATGAGCACATAGCTGTCATGCTTCCGTTAGACAGTAGTTTATAGATGTTGCTGTGATGTGATTATTTGTACCATAAGGATAACCTGGCAGGCTATTGTGGCGCCAAAATTAATAGTTTTGTCTATTTATGGTGTTAGATTAAGCAACAATCTGCTGTGGTGAATTTGTGTTGTTCAGAAATTACTGACCTCACTTCCTCAATTTACCAGAAGCCCAAATGAAACAAATCAACACAAATATTAAACACAGCTGCTCAGTTTTCTTCATCACATCTGTGAAAACTCAGGTCTGTGAATTCTGAAACTCTTTCTCTCTCTCTCTCTTTCTCTCCTTTATCTTTCCGTCTGTTTATTCCCTCACTCTCTGGGAGAAGTTTGATATTGTACACTGGGTTCTTTAAAGAATTGGTCTGAAATTTACAAAGCTGTTTATCAGCTACCAAACGCCACACAAAACAGTCCTAAAAGGGACGTTTCTACTGCAGAGCCAGTCAAGCTACGATTAATCTCTCCCCAGAGCAGTTCGAGTAGTTTAAAGTCAAGACAAAGACCAAATGGAGGGTTGAATACAAGAGCAAGCTGAGTCTTAATAGAGACTAACAGCAGGCCAATTTTGTTTGCAAATCTTGTTAATGTTCAGTGATAAGAAGCAGTTCTGTTAAGTTGTTCTGTTCTGTTTCCACATAAAGAACCGCTGAGAGAGAAAGATGCCTTTGATGTAATGTTCACATAGTGCTTTGAGATTACAAGCTGTCTGACGAAGACCTCGAAGTCGAAACATTGCATCATAATTAAACTTACAATAAGGAACTTATTCAACTCAAAACCGCGGTTATCCGAGTATTAAGCTACGAGACATCGGGACCCTTGTGATTCATCTCTTACCATAGACTGGGCAACCACGGGAGCAGTGAAGCATCCTGGGAGGTAGTCTAGACACACGCGGGGGTCCATGGGGAGTTTGAGGGACAGACCCCTCCTGGGGACGGTGTAGTTCTCTCTCCTCAGGCGGGAGACCACAGCGAACAGACCCAGGGAGTACACCCTCGCCTTAGCAAATGAGCCCTGAAAACGCACATCCACACAAACATACGCACACATGCACATAAAGCATACAGGCGCAGGCTTTTAAATGGCACGTTGATTTGAAAACAACGTATTCGCCGTTCGAGAAATGTAACACTGACCACATGATTGGTGTCAGGCAAATAAAAGTAATTACATTTTATTGTAGTACTTCAGAGTGTGATGTAACTTGTCTTCTTCTCCCCATCAACCACCTTGACGACAACATCCCTGTAATTGCCACGGTAACGTGCCCGGAAAGGCACAATGACAATTACTGGGAAATGGAAACGGGTTCCGTCTTGAACTTTGACCCTGAGCACCCTGCTGACCAGCTCCTCTGAGCCAATCACCATCAGGGAGCTGAGAGCGTCAGCCACCTCACAGGTCATGACCTTAGCCACACCTCCAGGAGCTGTGATGTAGCATGCATCTGGTATGTCTGATTGGCTGTCCTTCAGTTGACCTGTGAGCCTTAGACACAGAATATTGTAGTGCAGCATTATCATTACCATATCATTATGGAATACAATAACATTGTTAGCCAGATACACACAGAACCAAAGTAGGCTACAGGCTATACAGGATAATCACCCTTTTTTCAGATTCATTAAAAAATGCTAATATATCTGACTAGCTCAATAATTTCTAAGATGTTATAGCATGCGCATTTCCATAAATATTGTCTTCCCCAAGACTTGGCCTCTCTCGTTGATGTGAGTATTGACTTTTTAGACAAATTCGAGCATTGACCTGACAGTGAACTGTATGGAATAGGCTGCTAACGGGGAGGCCAGGCGGTCGAAACAAGTGCACCTTGTTATGAAGCACGTAGGCTTCTGTATCAGTGAGCAGAAGAAACGAGGGGAAGGAATCAAATCACGTCTAGACACACGACCAGACACCGGAACACAGACCGGGCAGCGAGCAGCAAGGTCTGGTTTACTGACTTCTGGGGAAGGAAATGTATTAAAAACCCATTTGACTAAATTATTGTGGAAAAACTCTCTTGTCGTCACTAGTTGCAGTGATTAGCCTTATATTGGCCTCATTAATTTTTATACTCTTCATAACTAAGGAACTTCAACACGCAGTATGTTCTCAATCCTAACGAGCTATACTTTATTGCCGTATGATAACTTGAATGTGGTTGTGAGATAGATTCCCCGAACTCACCCTACTGTGATCCATTCAGCGTTTCTCTCCTCTTCACCCTTGGTACGTTCCCTCTCTCTTTCCTTCTCCGTCTCTTCCTGGAGGAAATCTCTCTGGGTTTGTGGGGAAATACGCCGATTATCAGGGACTTGGCCTTTGTCCTCCGCTCTCCGCCCGGTCTCTGCCACATAACCGCATTCAGAACTGCCAGAGCTGGAGTCTGATGTTTTCTCAAAGTCCACCGACATCTTTGAACGTGACGGCTCTGTACTGTTTTGAATGTCATCGTCATCATCATCATCATCATCATCATCATCATCGACACCCTGCTTACGCCCAGAGTCAGATACAAGGGGGTCACGGGTGTCCGAGGGACAGCTGGTATCCTCAGGTCTTGCTGGGTCCTGGTTTGAGGTCTGAGAGCTACTGGTTTCCCGAAGCCCTGTATTGTCTCGCTGCTTTATGTGTAGTGCTTGTTCTGCAGGCACAGTTGAGGCCTCTGCACATAATGTGTTGATTTCCGTATCTAACTTGTTTATGATACTGTTCAGTCTGTCCAAAATTCGCTCTATGTCACCTGCAACGCTTAAAAAAGTATTGCTGAAGTGGTCTGAGCAAAGTCTCATTCTAGTTTCTGAATTATCTGAAACAAAACAGACAAGCCGAAAATGGACAACTACGTCAAATGAGAACTTAAAAAACCCCAATATATAGCCTATAGATTTGTTTTACATGCTAATATTATTTACGTGCAAATAACTTCACAACAAGTCTGAGAAAGACATCCGCCAGCCAGATATATACTTGCAGTACCTGTTACAGTGTGATGTGGCTGATCATTGCCCCCTGGTGGAGAAAGGATGAGCATGCAGGCTGATGTTCTCACAGCTTCTGTCCAGGCCCTCACCCTGTCTGAGTGAACAACGCTCAGCTCTCTCAGCACTCCCAGAACCTTCTTCTCCAACTCTTTCTCTGTCCACTCAACCTCAATGGACTGATGTCCTTCCTCCCTCCCTTCATTCTCCATCTCGTCCCCTGGCGGGCTCACGGTACCTCCCTCGCTGCTCACCTCTACTTGCCCTCCATCGCCTAATTGTCGTCCTTCTCCTGCGCATCTTCTCTTCCTTGCCGTGACGTGACGTTGATCCCTCGGGCGTCCGTTACCTTTGAGACCCCGAACGGTTTCAACCAACAGGCCGAGAAGACTGTCCTCCGTTGCTCTGTCACTCTGGGGCACAGCGTCCGCCGTCCTTTCAGCGAGATGCAGATTCTCGTCCATGCTCAGCTGAGACGAACTGAATCGAACCAAGGCCACTAGTCCTATGTAACGGTATCTAATCTGAACTGTTGTTTCTCCGTATTTGCTTTTCACCACCCGGTTCTTCTGGCGTATGGAAACAAGCGATGATCTACTCCTTAAGCAAACTGATGACAGCAATGATGAAACAATGATGAAAGTACATTGCATTCCCCTACGTCCCTCTTCCTTGATGAGCTTGGACTTGAAGCTGCAGCCCCCTTGTTGACTGTGTCCTTGGCACTGAGGGTTGCTGTGTACGGCTATTCTGTTTTACAGGAGCCAATGCTGTATTTATAAAGCTGCCAGCAGTAAAACATGTTGCCAAGGCGACCCCCCCGGAGGCGTGGCAGGGATGGACAAAAGAGTGGCCGGTTAAGAGCAAAAAATTCAAAGGAAGACAAAGTGTTGTCCTCCGAACGTCTCGTCCCTCTCTACTTCAGTGTCTCCATTCCCCTGTCACGCGCTTTACTGCGTTTACATTCACAAAAGACGAGAGAACGGCTCTTCAACGTCATCCACTGCTATTAATCATTCAAAAATGGCAGTTAGTCGGTGGTGCATAAATGTACACTGAATACTGCTGTGTATTATCATTGTGAATACCATAAATGCTACTTTGTTTTGATGGGGGTATGCTAGGGAGAGGGTTTACTGGTAGGCCCTTGCTGTTAACCTATTTAGAGCTGTGGAACACTGAGATACAAACATACATAGTCACATTAAGACCTGGGTCACTGTAGTAGGGCTAGCAACTGCTGGACAAGGCTGAACACACAGATTATAACCTGGAAATGCATTCATGTGGGAAAGATGTAATCCTGTACCAGTTGGGTTAAACAGTTCAATTCAAATATGTATTTGCATTGGAACAGAAGCCCAAGGTACACCTAAGTTCAGTCAATATATTGTTTCTGTCATGCATTTGTGTCCATTGTGAGCTTGCAAGTATGGCACACTAAACCAGTACTTTAGCGCCATCGTGTGGCTGATTCTGTGTACTGTACTTATAGCTGTTGAGAAAGTAATATTGTCCCTTGATAATATTGGAAGAAAAAAAACACGCTCGCGCGCGCGCGCACACACACACACACACAAACAATATTATTTTACTCGCTTTTAAATCATGTTTACTTGGTGTTAATTATGCTTTTATCTGCAACACTTTGAGATTTGTTTTTAATGAAAAGTGCATTAGAAATGTAATGCATCATTAAAAATCCCCATTGGAGGAACATGTTGTATTTTCATTTTCATTTTCATTTTATCATAGACCTACTCTTTGAAACGATCACAAGGAATGTGGGATATAGTTGTAAAGTCCTAGTCAGTCTCTGTATAATGGAAAGTAATTATGTTACTGTATAACCTCACAGTGGAATCACAAGTCCCAATTCAATCACAGCAGTAGTTGTAGCATCATCGTTTATCATGTTAAAACCATCAGCTATCGGTGGCTTCACCGTGACTCAAGTGAATTAAAAACATTAAACACACATAAATTAGAAAGTATATTGCTGGATACAAATCCAGCGGTGTATTCTCCTTCTGTATTGCTGGGATTTTGGGCATATATGACATTAGTTTCGGATCGAGTGGCTGAGGTAAGGGCTGACACATTGCCCATTACTCCATAACTCCATAAATCCCCTAATTGTACAAAGCAAGGTCTCAAAATATCCAACATCCACACGCTACAGTATATCCCAATATAAACTATACAATAATTACGGATGAAAATGAAAGTGATAAAAAAAAAAAGTATTCCTCGGGTGGGTTTTTTCCTGTGGCTCAGTTGATTGCGTTCGTCAGACGCGCTTCATGCATTCCTGTGCGTGCAGAATGCGCGGCCCGGGGCCCCTGGATCAAGCTGAGACACGTTAAGTATTCCGAGCAAACACCACAAGTACTTACCTGCTGCCCATCAACAACACACGTTTTATTGCAACACAGGCCTGCTTTGAACGATGTTCACGTTTCCCTCAACTCAAAGTTGAAGTTAATTTGACTCTTGACAACCTACGTTTATTGTTTATCTAGATCACCATTAGCGCTACCAAAGTAACCCCCCCTTCCTGGGCTACGCAAAAACATTAATATTAATACCAACAGATATACAGCGCGCAAATGCATCTAGACTTGAACGTCACACGCACACGCACACACACACGCACGCACGCACGCACGCACGCACACACACACACACACACACACACACACACACACACACACACACACACACACACACACACACACATAAGAATAAAACAATAACACGATATATGAGATACTGATAGATGTTTTTGGGGGCATTCCCATATGAAAAATATCTGTAAAAATCACATTTGATGTCAAATATATAATGTTTGTGCACGTTGTGTATGTGCCCCCTTTCATACACAAACATAAACATAACATTATACGCGCGACATATAAACATTATACGTTTTACAACATACGTGATTTTTATAGATCTTTTTCGTATGGGTTGAAACTTTTCAAAACAACGAGTATTATAATGGACAACCGCAGCCACCCTTGGCCTTGTTGGTGAAGTGGGCGTGGCATCAGTCTCAACTAACTGGCGAGGAAATGAAACAGAAAAGCCAGCGTCAAGCCACGTTGTGCTCGTAGATAACCTCAAACAGACGTTATAAAGTGCACAGTGCGCTATGAAGCGGAGACGGCCGTTGACGGAAGAGTGTATGGATATTTACTAGTCGCTGTTGGGGTTTTTTACAGCTCTATTTACATCACAGGTGAGTTATTTTTTTTGCAGGCTGACGCGCACGCCGGTGTTACGCAGGCGTGTCAACAACGTTCATGCTTTTGAGTGACGCGTCTAGATAGAAGTTTAGTTTAGACTGCAGAAGAAGCTCAGTGAAAACGGACTAAATGGGTGACAGGCTGAGGAAAAAACGAACTTGAGTTCATATTGAATGGTTATTGGCTTTCGGATCTAGATAGGTTCGAAATTGGATGGCATTCTGTGGATATAACTTCTCTGAACCATGCCCTTTAATAAGTAGGTTACGCTTTGCTTATGTTTTGCATGCTTTTCAGAAAGTTTCCTAAAAGTAGTCTGTCAGGGATGGTATGACTGGCAGACAAGTGGCAGTGACAGCTACTCTAAGGCTGCTGTGGCAATATTTTTATTTTACCATACAATCTACACTAGCTGGTGTAACAAACATTTCAGATAAACAGTTTTCTCAGTGAACAGTTTCTTCCTAGCCATAGTGTACAGTAATCAGCAAATCTAAAGTATAGTCAGGTATTTTTCCAAACCAGGAAGGAAATGCAGGTGGCAAGTTGGACTTTGTTCTGAGTTGTATGTCTGAGGGATGTTTAGAAATGTGAGGTATGTGTGCGTGTGTATCTGTGTGTGTGTGTGTGTGTGTGTATGTCTGTCTGTCTGTGTGATACATTATATGGTTGTTCCTGTTCCGGTCTCATACGGCCTGTGTGGTGAGTTCTCTTCTGGCTCTGTGCTATTGATCTTGTACAGCCTATGGGCTTTCACACTTGGCAGTGTC
>OMKK01062290.1:1300-12655 GCA_900302305.1 Polymixia japonica
AGCCTCTTGTAGAGCTCCAGACCTACAAACTGGGCTCCCCCCGGGGTGGTGGTCTTCTTGGAGGGCTTGGCTGGGGGCACGGAGCCCCGGCCCTGGCTGGACTGGTGCACGCTGGTACAATAGTTATACACATGTCTGAGGCAGAGGGGCGGGGTTAAGGCTTAAACACGCAGACACAGTAAACAGACAAGGACAGGCAGCATGGCAGTTACTTCTGAACTGGTGCTCAAACCAAACGTTGTTAACGAATTAAGCTTCAATAAAGTCTAAATTAACACTTAATTCTTAGATCACAAAGACAACAGCAATCAATACCGGGGTTGTTTTTCTTTGACTGTTGGACTACTGGTTGTGTGCGATGCTGGTGATCTAGGAATTACATCTTATTCCGCTGGTGTGCTAATCAGAAGCAGCAACGGTTAAGACCAAACCAAATTTCTCCAAGATAAATGTCATGAAGATTCCTTCCTTCATGTGGAACATCCCTGTATAAGGAGAATATAACGAGACCAGACAGCAGTCAGCAGTGGCCAGGGGCAAGGGCGTTGGCTGAAGACAATCCAACAGGCAGACGTGTCACACAATCCAGCTCAAATTAGCGCACTTTATTCTGCTTGACTGAATGGGAAACAGCGTCTTGGAAATGTCTTGTGATGTGAAGCGTGTACATTTGGTAGGAATGTACCGATTTCAGACTGTGTTCAGCTTATGTGGATGGAAGCATTTAGTCCTGAATGTCCCCCAGGGGATCAATAAAGGTTTATCTAAACTTTTATCTTATCTTTACCAGAGGCAAATCATCACGACCTTTATTGCTGCCCAAACTAGGAGCAGGTCAGTGAGCTTGTGGTCTGTCAATGTACCACACACACAGCTACATATTATGAGGTGTGTGTGTGTGTTTCCTGCCCACAGGCCAGTTGCTGGTTCATTCCCAGAATTGAGCAGCCACTTTCACTGTTTTACCACACAACCAGGCTCTCAGAACAGAAGGGGACTTCGAATGATCATGTGCCACAACAGTAGAGTTGACAAACTAACTAATGACAGCTGCGATTTACCAGCAATTGGCTGGAGACTGGTGTTCATTTCTCTGCTGTCCACACCAATCAAGCAGAGGTGTCCAACGTACCCCGAGAGTCAAGACACACAGCACACTGTCCTGAAAGTACCACAGACTACTGCAACTGTACTACAACTGGCTTCAACACTGGTTCATGCGACACTGTTCCTTCACATGTAACCAATACAACCCACCGCCAGCGCCCACAAAAACTCATTCCATTCTTTTTAATGAATATTCATACATGGCTGAATGCATGCCAAGTTAAATTGCTAATGCTCAAGACTTCCCACGTTTGAATTCAAATTCAGTTTGATTAGTCGATCAGGGATTCTGTACTATTCTAAAGGTTTCTCCTTTGCAATAGGACTCTGACCCTTGTAAAGGGCGTCTTTTTTACAATCCATTAACTGGAGCGATAGCTATAAACAGCAGAGGAAATAAAAGGTACCGTGCTATATAGTGTATTATAGCACACATACAGCTAGGGCAGAACAATAAGCCACCACCCATCATGTGGAGGTCCTAAACATCTAAACATCTAGTTGGCTGGTCTTGTAGTAACACAACATGGTAGTATCCTTGTATATATATGCACAATAATGTATACAATGTGTGTAATTTACCGTCTTTTGTGTCTTGTACCATGCGAATGTCTTTGTCAAAAGTATGTAACTCTGTAATGATGTATCCCAGCAACAGAGACACCAAGGCAAACTCCTTGTTCATGTAATGTACCTGCTGAATAAAGGTGGTTCTGGTTCTGGAATGACCGGTGGACTTTGAAATGCATCAGCAACTGTGGCTGATAAACTAAGGAAGTGCTGCCCTTGCAACCCCAGTGAAGACAGACTCCTTGTAAAACATGAAAACCTATTTCTAAAACCTTTACATTATCTTCCAGAATCCAGGAGCTGGATGTGTGCATGGGATTTTATATAATAAATGCAAAACCACAACCCCGCCCCCCTTATATCTCATTGCGTTTGGGATACGTGTACAGTTCCATGTAGCGGGACTTGGCCATGCTCTGCCTTGTGTACACCTGCTGGATGCCAGCCCGCAGGTCATCCCAGATCTGGTCCAGCCCGATCTGTTTCAGTCCGTGGGGGTTCTGGGTCCGATTGGACGACATCCTAGCTTCCCCTGTCCTCTTCTCTTCTTCCTACCAAACAATGTCGTCCCTTCCCTGCTCCTGCGAGCGTTCTCTCGCTGGCTCCTCTCCTGGGTTGTTCCCTCCTGTGTGTTCTGCTCTCAGAGTGCCTAGTCCATCTGGCAGCAGCAACACTTCAGGAAGGTGGTTGTCTGTAGTTTGTTTTTATGTTTTATTTTTTGCTGGGCTGCAGTTCCACTCCACACACCTGGGTGGCGCTGTCTGCCACGCCTCCACCAAGCAGCCTCCTCACCAAAGGACCTGAGGGAAAAAACAGAAAAGGGGAAAACATTTGTCATCTAAAAAGCCACAAACATGATGTATGCACATTAATTGGGTGCCCTTTTAATGAGCTTGTGTAATTTCCTGGAGATACTCAACCCAAGAAAAGACATCTGCCTCTTAGGAAGATTCCTGTAGTACACTGTAGCATCAGTAGTTAGCCCGACTGTGTGTTTATCTGTGAACACCTGGCACTGAGCCCGGTAGTAGCCATGCCGACCAGCCCCTGACGTCACTCGGCTAATGACAGATTAGTCCACTTCACTACTTCCCCGTTTCATCTTCCCCAGCCCAGTGAGAACGCTCCCAGTTTGGGTCCAGCCTAGTCTCCACTGTCTAACAAGACACCGCTTTGCCATTACAAACATTTCCATTGTTGTTAGTTATAATCTGGAGCTACTGTTCACAGTGACCTACAATGAATGACAAAGTAAAGGTTCAGTGTCTTGCTCAGGGGCACCTTGAGAGTACCCAAGGCTGCTGATGGACACATTAGCTATTGTGGGAATTGAACCTGTAACCTTGCAGTTACGAGACTGTGAAACCTCCAGGCCACTTAAAAGCATGCTACGCAGCATTTCTCCCCACTGGTTTGCTGTGTGTGTACAAACTAAAATGTCTCTGCCCTCTCCAACTCTTAGATAAAGAGTTGCATTCAGAGTTCACAGGAAAAAAATAGTTGCAGAGTAAACAAAACTATCATCATGTCAAGTGAGAGTGAAGAGGTGAGTTGAGATGAATAAATAATGCAAATAACCCTATTAGCTGTAAAGTATTGTTTTATGTGGGTGTTCTCTCTAATTAGTCTCACATTGCATAGAGATCTTGGCTTTCCTCACACTCCGTTTATCAGCGTAATGTTATCGCTAGACTCTGTACTAGCTGGCTAGCTAGCACAGTTAGCAAAGTGATCCTAATGTGTTCTGACTAAGGTTGGGGCTGGAGGTGCAATTGCATCACAATAGTAAATGTTAGAACCCAGAAACGTCCAGAGCAGTTGTTTACATGTTCACAAAATGGACAGAGGAGGCAGAGGAGCAAGGGGTGGGTGCTTATGCACATCTACATACAGATCAATGCAACACAGTGAAGACGCATGCAAGTGAAGCGTGGTTATCTAATATACCAGAACAATGGGGACAAATGCTGCATATTATGCCTTTAACAAAAACCATTAAATAATGCATCGGCTGAATCATAAACGAAACCCCTACCATTAGCCCAAGTGTTTCGATCCAAGTCAAACATGCAACCCTATCCCCAGATGAGCTGGCCTCTGACGATATGGCTTTTTGGTGGCATTAATGACAGCCCCAGGACAGCGCATTAAGGCTAATTGACAGACCTAAAGCTGTAATTTCATCCCTACAGCCAGGACACAAGGAGGAAGTAAATGAACGCCAAAGTTTGCAGTGCCAACATCTTTTGAGCGAGAGAGAGAGAGATAAACAAAAAGGAAGATAAGACAGATATACAAAGACACAGAAAAACAAAAACACAGAGATACATAGAGAGAAAGAGAGCAACATGGAGAGAGAGAGAAAGAGACAGAGAGAGGGAGGGAGACAGGAAAGAGAGGAGGGGGTTGTCATTGTTGTTGACATGCAAGCTGTGGGTCTATATTTAGACGGTAAAGGCTAGCAGGAGGCTCTCTGCCTGTCTATGGCCGTTGACTGCCAGTACGGCCAGTAACTCCGGATGTGACTTGAGTGTGATAGTCTGCAGTGAGGAGGAGGAGAGGAAGGGAAGTGACCTGGATTGTTTACGCCCCGACTGTTGACGGGTCCTGGCTGCTGTCTCCAATCACTGAACGAACACGTTACAAAACAAACAAAACTGAAAGTTGGGCACAATACGTCTTTAAACGTAAGTCGGTGTGAGAGAGTGTGTGTGTGGGGTGTCACTTATGAACCATGTTGGTATACTTGCTATATTTAGACATGCACATGGCTTACACACACACATGCGCACACACACTTACTTGTTTACACTGTACTGGTAAAACAGTTGCCTAAATATGGGTTCATACTGCGCATGTTCTCTTCTCCCAAACTAAAACCAAGACACCCTACAGCTCTACATTACAACATGGACAAGAAGTTCTATCATGACACCAGAAATTGGATTTCAGCCCAAATATAAACCCAGATGTCAAAATTCTAAAAACTGACATTTCTAATACTAGAGGGAAAAAAAACATAAAATTAAGCAAATTTAACACAACTAAATACTGTTACACTTTGTTTTAATTATTTTATCTATCAAAAAGACATTAACTGTGTAGAGGGGAACTGAAACAAACTTGTTCCTATGGGACATATTTTGCTCATCAACCTCACAAGCCTGGTTTTCAGGTAAAATATACAACCTGTGTGTACAACCGGTTATGAACGCTCACCACCACTTCTGGAACAGTTCTAACAGAGTACCAGTTCTCTGATTAGGTTCAGCGTTACGTCTTTCGTACCGGTCTTCTGTGAAACGCCACAAGGTGCAAGCAAAACCTCGACACAGCACCGGACCAAAGGCACGCTTACAATTAGGCTTTCATCATCTTCCTCTACCACCCTCTTCCCCCCCGTCCCTGTCACAATCAGGGTGTGAATCTAATATTCTGCTTTACCTGTAATGGTGTCAGTCGAATATGTAACATATGTTGCTTGGTGTTGGCTTTAATCCAAAGCGTTGCCCAGTAACATGAGTGTAAACACTGTTTACACTCTGGTCATGCTAGGACCGTGCGCTAACCCACAGTGGACCAGCGAAGATTACCACCACGCCACTGTGAATTCCCTCCAGCCAAAACGGGTATTATACCACAACAGATCCACCGCAGACCTACATAAAAGTGATTTCCGGAGTGATTTCCACACTTTTCCAGACCTGTATAGGAACCATTCCATAGCCTACGCACTTGTGCATCAGTAGCTAGCTAGCCCACACAGCATGGTCCAGACTCCAGACCTGCTTGGGCCCACACTCCCCAGCCCATCTTCACATTAACACAGAGTGGCGACAACTACCTGAGTGCTCCGACAGTCAGTTGCCATGGCAACTGGGGGCAGACAATAGCTCTCTGTATCCATTGGACTACAGAAGGTAGCGCTTTTAGTCTCGCTCCCAGTCTCTCTCGCTTAATCTTTCTCTCTCTCTCTGTCCATCTCTGTTCTATTCACTGAAATTAAGAAAGGTGCCTTTCACTGCAGCACCGAGATCAGATTTCCCCAAACCCAAAAGGCATTAAACAGGTTTAGCCTCAGTATCTGACCCTTTATCAGTTCCAAAGCTAGGCAGCAGGACAGCCTTTGAGTGGGAACTGGATTTCTAGAAAGCTTGTTGTGAAACAGGAACCCCGTGACACAACCCCACCGTCACCACCATGTTCCCCCTTCACACGCGGCAGGAAAGGCAGCAAAGTTCAAAGGTCATGACTCTCAAACACACTCAATTCAAGGAACCCCTCTATGTTTCCTGGCCACGTTTCAGCACCTAGACTGTCAACAAATGGGGCAACCGGTCTGTATGTGTTGTCCCACCCAGAAAAGGAAACCAATTCTGTCCACAGTGGCTAGTAACCCATATCTTTCACTAGCCATCTTCTAGACTTTATTTAATTTTTTTATAATCAGACATCCTGACATTGACTGGCTGGTACTAATGTCTCCACTGATGGCTTCGATACAGCCCTGCTAAGCCCACCAACAGTGACTCAATGTCCCAACTTAACAATAGGTACCTCCACGGGGCCTTTAGGCGGTCATATTTAGTGTGGTTCAGTTCAGCAGTTCAGTTCTGACTTTGATAACTGCCAAGACACTGAATTGTACACAACATGGCAACTTCTGAAGAAATTCCCACAGTTTTTTTGCACCCGTCTACTGAAGCTCATGCAAGCTATAAACCCTATAAACCCTCATTCCTAACCTAACCACGTGTCAAAAGGGTGCAAAGTGCCACCACAGCTGTTAATGAGCCTGATATTTTAGTAGAGCAAGAACACGCCCACTTTCTAGGGAACTCTCGAAGTTCATGACTGAACGGGAAAAGCTGTGCACAGCGGAGGGCACCAGGCATCAGGTCACTGAACAGGGTCCTGGAAGACCCCTCTGGTATGGAACAAAGTCTCGGTGGTGACTGGGGGAAAAAGACATCCCAGTTCATAAGTAGATAGCCTATTGTTTAGTAACATTAGTGAGATTTGATTTTTTTTATTGATATGAAGTTTAAAGTGGTGAAATTCAAAGTAGACCTTTGAAAAGCAGTTATTACTGTCTGTCCTTGTAGGGCATTATGTGTGTCACGCCACAACACAGGAACAGGAACCAGAAGTTTGTCAGCCTCTTAGTCAAGTGATTGAGAGAAATTTGCCAAACGGGAAGGAGGTAGGGAGGGGTTGGTTGGAAGGGGAGAGGAAGAGAGAGAGGGAAAGAGAGGAGAGCCTCGCTCGTGGGAAAAAAAGCTCAGCCTGGTAAATCTGATTAGCCCGGTCAACGTGCGCCCTGGCCAGACACACCAACCTAATACCCTACATTCAAACTCAAACAATACACACACCACAAAGAAAACACACACACACATACAAAAGGTACCTGCCACGGTGGCCATATTGTAAGGGTGGACAGACAAAACATTAACCTGCCCTTTCCTTTCATTCCAACAGTTTGGACTACTTCCCCAAAACCAGAGCATCCATGACCAAAACAAAAACATCATCAACACTTGAAGGTGAACAATTGTAACTTAACCTTTGCATAGTGTAAAGTGATTTTGGACACCCTGACTGAAAATGCTTTGATTGTATCACAGTGATTGTGGTGGTGGTGGGGGGAGTTCTTGTGCGTGTGTGATGATCACGTGCCGGCTAGGCAGCGAGGCGGGACGTTTCATTAGCGTAAGCAGTGTTTGAGTCCTCCTGCTCTGCTCAGCATTCAATAGAGCAGCCAAGCAGAGTCACGGCCGCCCTGGAGTGACTTCACCATCACATCACAGCTCTCGGCTGCATCAGTTGGCGTTGCCTCTTACATTTTAAAAAGATAGCGCTGCAGGGGTCAGATTAGGTGAAGGAGGAGGTAAGGCAGCGCCACTGTGGCTAAAATGACAATCCAGGTTATTTCGATAGATGTCATAACAGTTATTAGACGCCATGTTGTGAGGAAAAAACATTTTTTGCTGCACTTTTTGCACGTCATGACATCTATTCACCATTTTCAAAGACTGAAGGCATTTTCAGTCAAATGAAATGTCTCAGTATTGCCAAACTAAACTCATAATATACACATTTAATTTTGCTGCCCTAGAAGAAGGGTTTGTTGTTTTGTGCAGTTTGGACTCCTGTCAGCGTGACGTTCACCAGAGAAACGATGGTTCGACCAGCTCAGCATGTGTGAGTTAAGGCCTGTTGCAACAGGGCATATCAGCTTTAGCACATGCTTGCTGTCGTATAAACATCTCTGAAGAAATAGCCTTAAATAGTGACTTCCCATCGCTTTAAATATGGACAAACAACATGACGCTCCAAGCCAGGGGGCAGGGACCTCTGAATGTAAAACTCAGCAGCTGCGCATTAGTAATATAACTGCACCCGAAAACACAAACGGCCAATGCATTCAGTCTTAGGGGAACCTCAGTCTCTTGGCTCTTCTTAATAAAGGCCTGAAGACCTTCCTTTACAGAAAGCCATTTTCTGTGTTTAAACTGTCTTTTTTATGTAGGAATTTGAGATTTGTTCTTAATAGGGCAATAAAATGCATTAGTAATAATTTTTTAAATCTATTATCCATCCAGAGAATGTTTCAGCAATGCCCTGCTTCAACCCAAAGCAGTTACACACAGTCACAATATGTATAGATACATTTGATCTTGTTAGGAGTATTGGAATTACATATAGACACCCAAAAGCTTGGTAGTTACACATGAACTAATACATTTGCAAATTTCCTCAAACTGAAAAACGAAATGAAATCTTGCATGCAAACTTAAATACAAAATCTACGTCTACAATCCACTGCTGCAGCTTCATCAGACAAAAAAGACTGAAGAAGCATCAGTGTTTCTTTCTAGTCCTACTTCAATGGGGGGAATCAATATAGCCATAACAGAGCTCGGCTGGCTGCCATTTTTAAACCATATGCTCAAAGCCAACATATCCTATAATTGATGCAAGTTCATCCAACTTACTCCCACCAAAAGGCATGCATGTAGCATATACAGATAATCTCACTCACAGGATACTGCTTCTTAGAGGAAAATACATGTTTCTACATGTTCAATAAAGCCTGATCGCTCAGTATTAACACTCAAGGAAATACAGGCCCTGACGGCTATGTTTACTACAAGAAAAAGCAACTCCACAACTTGTGATCAATGTTTACATTTCATGGACCGCAAGATCAATGTTATAGACCTATATCCACAGCATGTAAACATTATTGATATATTCACACAAAAAAAATCTGCCACATACGCATGACAAGCAGGCACCACATACTCTCTGGATGATCTCTGCTAAATATATATCTGCAACAAGAATTAGAAATCTACGTGTGTGTGTTTGTGTGCTCCAAATCCCGTGAATTTACTTGCAATAATTCCAGGTAAGAAGCTTGATGTTATGTTATATATGTGGCTGTTCTTCAAACGCGGGCAGATATAAATTGTAAAAGGGTCAACAAAAAAAATGTAAAAATGTGTAATTACAACTGCACTGGCTAAACTGGATTGTTGCAAACGACAGCAAGACGAAAAAAATGTAGAGGTTTAAATCAATATTAAATCAATACTATTCACTGCAATCCGGGCGAACGCCAATCTGCTCTCTTTATGGCGTGAGCTATTGTCATGTAGCTAACGTATTTGTGGCTAAAATATGAGATGATGAGATGATATAGAACTTTATCACACAAAACAAAATATATAGACGTATTCGTAAACGTTTGTTTGTATTAGCAAACGTCGGTCTTCGACTGGAGTCACTGCGACGTATTTTACTTCCTAACATCAACGTGTTAGCTTAGGTTAGCTAGGTCAGGGTAGCAGGTAACGTTAGCTACAAAAAACAAAATATATATAAAAAATAACAACAATAAATACATAAATAATACAAAAAATAAAAATAAATAATTTAAAAAATAATAGCTATAAAAAAAACAAAAACAAAATAATATACAAAAGCCGTTCGCTCCAGTGAGGTTAGCTCGGTTAGCTCTGTTAGCTTGTCGTCGGGTAAAGCTAGCGACGTAGCAAAGCAACCAACCGATCCTTTCTATCACGGTTCCCTCTTCACACACAGCCTCTAAACACGGTGCTCAAATATAAATCCGAGCCAAACGTTATATCTCGGTCCCACTGAACCAGGTCCGCTGGTGATAAAAACCAGCCGAGAGAACATAGCTGGTGCAAAATGGCAGCCTAGCTGCTCAATAATGAGTCAGGAAAACATTTAGCTTCTGCTAGCTAGCTTAGCCGCGAGCTACATTCATGACCGAAAAAGGAGCGCCGCGCGCCCTACGTTACGTTCTTACCATTTTAAGGTTGTCAGCGTTCCGGTATAATCGTCGGTTGTAATATAAATTAGGTTCCCCCCCAAGACTGTCTCCTCTGCCGTGTTTCGTGTGTGTATATGTGTGCTCGCTTGTCTGCTGCTAACTGCGACTGCTGTGAAGTCCTCGGATAGACCCTCCGCTCCGCACAAAGATCAGCACGGCAGCCACCAATGGCATCGTTTTAATCGCGGACTACAAACATGGCCGCTTTGACTACAAAATGTTGCAGTATCCCGCGCATGCGCGGTTAACCGTGTCACACAATATGATAGGGGGGTTTGAAATATGCTAATACCGAGAAAGATGGTCAGTTGATGGTTTATTTACCTTTTATTTTGTTGTGTTTTGCACAACATAGCCTATTGTAGATTTCTATACCAATGTGTCCCTCTGTTCCCCCCACGCCGCCCAAAGGTCCAGGGTGGTTTATGAAAGTGTTCACATTTCTTCATCCGATCTTCATTCCTTCGTGAAGTTCGTTGTCTCCAACATCATTTCATACATTTTGGCTTTACAATATCCTGCAGTTTATTTGGTATTCTGAAACAGGAAAATGGTGCCCTCTACTGGTGATTGAAAGAGTAACACAAAAATGTGCGGGTCGTCTCGGTCCATTTGAGCCTGTAGTGCCAATACTCAAACACACACACACACACACACACACACACACACACACACTGCCTCAGGTAGTACATGCATGTCCAGATCCACTGGCCACAGCAATTGCAGTATAATATAATTGGTGCACATGAATTAAGTTATTTTTATTGCCAAACAACCAGACAGATAGAATTGTTTCAGCACAGGTGAAAACAGTTAACAACAGATAACAAACTTCAGTTTACTGGCCAAGTAAAGAAAACAACATCAAACAACAACAAACACTAAATAGTATCAGCTCAACAAATGCAAATGTTTTGTATATTTATGCTGCCTCGCAATATGATAAAATGGCTCATTGCAATGCATTTTAAAACCATATGATCTATTTCATATGCAGGTACAGCAAAGTATTTTTGTTATTATGGTTCTCATTATTATGGTTATTGTGTCCCTCAGCTGCCAGAAGAGAAGGGAGGGGAAATCATCTCATACTGTAGTACAGGTGTCGTCTCCATCACAAGCTTCTTCATCTGAAACAGACACATATACAGAGTGACTCCAGTGTGTGTGTGTGTGTGTGTGTGTGTGTGTTTGGTGTTAGGTCAATGTCTTCCGCCTCTACACTCTCTGAGAATGTTCCTTCCTTGTTTTAAAAGTCATATATGTAATTTGTGTACTTAAACAATTAAATAAAAAGAAGACATCCATAGAGT
>OMKK01062352.1:2283-12514 GCA_900302305.1 Polymixia japonica
GGGGGGGGGGGGGGCTCTGTCACTGGAAACCCAACGACTCTCTCGAAGGCGGCCCAGCCTCACCCTGGCCCAAGTCAACAAGCGTGGGCCACCTTACTTCTGTCCTGCACTGCTGTTTCCTGGTCATGAGTGCGATTCTCCGATCTAGTCTTTCTTCGGCCTTGCTCCAGCCAAGGATGAACAGCATTTATGCTACATCAATCGTTACTTTTGCATTGTAAACAAACTATTCAGTGTTTATAACACACTGTTGGGCCTACACCATGGAGCCCTCACAGTACAGGACGACGAGCAGCCTATAGGCCTATAAACCGATGAGCCTTTAAAGGCAGATGGCAGAAGCACATGTCCAGGTATCAGGTAGAGATTATTAAAGATCTGTAAGGATACAAACCTTGAACATGAGGCTTGATATCTAATTCTAAACAAGAGACACTATTTGTCTACTAAAACATTCCATTGCTAACTAAGCTTCCTGGCTAACAACCTATTAGTTAGTCTTTAGTTCTACTTGGCATGAGACTATTTTAAGAAAACATTTTGATATTTCTTATTTGACACATTTCTCAGAGTGTAACTTGCTACAAGATTTATTTTTTCCTTCCAGCTCTGAATCCGGCATTTAGTCTGTCAAACTCTGATTTCCAGCAGTGGTAGAAAAGTCAAAGGTGCTGTGTATTGTTGTTAATTAGTGGATAGTCCAAATGCCAACTATACCACTGAGGATTCCCCCGCTTTCTGAGCACTGAAAGAGACATAGAGTCGCTGACAGACTAACCACAGCCTGCTGCTGGATGCAAGAGACACTACCTCTCTCTGTATTATGTCTCTCTCCTCTTTCCCCTCACAGTCCATCTGGCTTGTATTAGCTTGTTGCCATGCAGGAAAAAACACAATTCTTTTGTAGTCTATTCCAGCCAATCAGGAAGTGAATTGGGGGCAGTTTCCTGTTTCCTGTGTTCAGGCTTGGGCCCAGTAGCCCAGTTCAGTTTCCGAAATACACGTGTTCCTTCAGGAAACTGAGGAGAGACATCATCAGGCAGAGCACAACAATAAGAAGTCCCCTTTTCCCTCACCCCTGCTCCTTCCCAAGTCTCCTCCTCATACAAATATGTGGCAGATTTTCAACTCATCTGCCAATCTCAGATGCATGCCAAAGGACCACCTCCAGTCCTCACTTTGATGCAAACAGTGTGATGCAAGGGTTACACAGACACTACTGGGACCAGACGGCCATGGGGATCAGACAGAGAAAATGATGCCTTGTTGCTTGTGATGCTAGGTGTCTAGATGGTCTGAACTCTACTGCCAGCAAGAGGCTGTATTACTAAAGAATACATGGGATTGAGGCAACTCGAACTCTGGCCTAAAGGTGATGATTTTTTTTTGTTTATTTGTTTTACTGACACAAAAAAGCTTGGGCTCAACACAAGTAAAGATGATGACAGTGTATAACAACCTCTGCATTTGTTAAACATGAATTAACAACAATACTTCAAGAAAGAGGTTGTATGAGAGAGAGGGAGAGAAAGACTAGAAAGATTATATGGTGGCAATAAATTGTAAATACAAAATAATGAACTATACTACACCAATAAAACACAGTAAAGATATTACCAGAAAAACAGTGACTGCTCAGATGATAAATAAATATAAGCTTGAGGGGTCTCTAATTTTATGTAGCCTCCAATAACTCCCACTTTCTCCCTTCTGTGCTTGAATCGTCTATTATGTACCTGTATCCAGGTACACTGTAACAGTGAATAACAAGTGAATTTTCTTTAATCTTCCCTAAACAAATGACAAAAAACAAAACAAAAATTCAAGATATTGACATTTCTATAATTATCCTAAAACAAGTAAAACTCATCGAAAACAAGACTGAATGTGAGACTAACTTATTAAGATGGGCATGTTTTACAGTGTAAAGCCTAAATTGTTATCAGTTAAACAGAATGAGGACTATGGGTTATCTGGCTTCCGGAATGTTGCGTCACCACACACACACACACACACACCCCACGGCTTGTCTGTCTGTTTGTTGTCATTTTTTCTGTTCATCCCTTCTGGCGCATGTTTGAAGTCAAAACAATCATAACGGCACAACCAGGGTGAATTGGGTGTCTGCTGTCAGTCAAAACGAAAGAAAGGTTCAAAGCATCCCACGTTGGCCTGGGATAATAACGCATGTATGGTAGTGAAAGTCATAATGCCGTTTCCTGTTTTATTTATAATAAAATAGAAAATCTGGATAATATGCAGGACTAGACAAAAATAGCGCTTTAGATTTCGGTGCAGCTTGATGACTTGACTTTATACAGAATAGCACATCTTAAATGTAGCAAATCACATTCTCTAAAATCTCCAACAAATCTGGCCTCCGGCCTCAACAATATATCGCAATTTCCAACAAAGTGCAAATTCAACACAAGCAATTGCTATTCAGCCTAGTCATGGGTTTATTCAGCAACACAATATGTATGCGCCACATGACGGTTAATGTTGAACCAAGGTTCCCTATAGAGGATGTGTTTTATCCGAGGGTCTTGATTCTGAATTGTGCTACATTTTAAAATAATAACTGTATCCTCAATAGCTTAGACTAGACGGGAGGGGGGAGAGAGACAGAGACAGACAGAGAGAGACACAGAGAGAGAGAGAGACAGAGAGACACTGAGAGAGAGAGAGAGAGAGAGAGAGAGAGAGAGAGAGATGCCAAAATTTGTGAAGTGCCACCCCAACTAGGTCTAAGGGTTATTCAGAATTGACGTGGGGAAAGTGCCCAGGGAAACCATCTGGATTTGCAGCTGCTCCCTCGATCGACTCATATATCGCCCAGCCTACTAAACAACATCCAGCCAGATCAACTCCAACCATGTAGTCTTTTTTTTTTTTTTTTTTTTTTTTTTACAATTTCTGTAATCTGTCCGCTACAAGAGGAGCGTGTGATTTGAATTACAATACGACAAGAACAGGGCAGATATGTCCTCCCAGGCGCAAAAGCACCCACTCAAAACCCCCCCAATGCCTACTTGGCCCGTTAATGTAAAGCCATCCATTGACGCGGGTTAGACTGGGGGTAGGGAATTTCTCTGTCTTGTGTCGCTTACCTATTTTTATTTTAACGCTCTGGAAAACTCGGAGACCTTCTTCTTCTACCGCCATGCTGGCACCGCGGTTCCTTATTCGACTGCTAAACAGAGACGATCCTCCACGGTGAGTGATTCCGGCCTTTCCAGCGCACGGCTATTCCAGTGGTTTTGTACATCTATGCTCCCCGGACAGCGATCATTCTCCGTCCCGACCGCTGCTACTGGCTGGCTGGGAACAGGCAGGCAGGCAGCTAGAGCACCAGTGCCAGCGGAGGGGCGTGGTTCCACACCGCCCCGCCCCCTTTATACACCACTGTTACTTGCGACGTCATGAGGAGGCGTGGCTTAGGTGGCTCAGATTCTGTTTTCAGGCACACCGAGAACCGGCTTGGCAGGATATAATGTAGAGTGATTTGGAAAAAAAAAAAAAGTTTATTGTAGTTACTGGCAGTAGTAATGCCACGATAGTCCCGTACGCTATTCTTCTGTATGGCTCCCCCCTCCTCCTGAGTATTGGCAACGTTGAATCCACGATGGTCCCGCTGAGGAGTTCCCACGCATGTAACATCATGTGCCTGAACCCCCTTGAAGCTTACATCAAATATTCAATAGATGCATTAAGCACAACATCAGATGTACCCCAAATAGATGATCCTCTGCTATTATCATAATAAATAGCTTGATGTTGGGTACAGAAGGAATTCCTTCACTAGATGGTCTCCAGCTTTTGGTTCACTCTCATTCCAACCAATGACACAGGAGGAAACAAGAGACTTTTTTCACAGTTACCTTCCTCACAATCTCAGGATTTGGTGAACTGCGCTACAATTATTGTGCGCTATATTGCCTGCCTTGCTTGACAGGTGATAGAACCATGACACCCATTTTATAGCTCATCAAACAGGTCACTCACAGTCACCCATTAGCTTGAGGTCACCATTACTGTGTGAGAGAAACCCTCAAACAACCCACGTTCACCACTGACAGTACCCTAACTATTATTGGGTCTCTGTTAAAGCTGTAAAGGAAATTTGGTTTATCATCCATTGTGTTTTCTAATTAAAAAATTAAAGTTAGTGTTAAGTACAACAACCTAAACTACATCCACAAGATAGTGGGTATATCTTGGTACAAGGCCAGAAAATCAATACTGAGCAATCCAATATGACCAATAAAGTTCCCTTCTTTTTATATTTTTCATTAATGCTTAGAAGGATTCATAATGCAAATGATCTTGTTTGCAACAGACACAACCATCCAAATGATGGCAAGACACCAGTAAAGTGGAACAACTTCATGAATAAGTGGCTCTTTTGCCCCAATGACATTGAATTTGGGTCTAATTTGAGAGGTGGAAGAACGGGTAGGGACTTGGCCTTGTAAAAGTATGCTGGTAGGGATAGCACGTCAGTATACTGTCAAACCGCTCAGGTAAAAGGCACACGGTCATCAGAAGCCCACATTTAAGCTCATTGGGCCAGGGCTCTCAGATCAACCCAGTCGTATGACCACATTCCTCAAAATAGCCAAACGCACTACAGACTATCTATAGACCAGCAGTGATGTGTGACTGAAAAGCAGTTGGACAGTTCTCCTACCAGGAACATTAGTTAGCTCCAGCACTTCCGCTGGCCAAGGCCGTGGGATTAGCTGTGACTCCTTTAGAACAGCCCTAAATCTCATTAGGCTATATGCCTCATCTCTACCGTCACCCTGTTACACCCACGACTGACATTATTTACTCACATAAATAACCCTGTTTTACCCTATACATGATTGTAGATCAATGTGTATATTGGTGACACAATTCACCGCAGAGCCCCTTCTAACTTTGTGGCAATTTACATAGATATTACTTGTGTTATTGCTTGTATTATGTGACGTTGGCTCACACATAACAGAGAAGACTGGTTCATTTGGGAAACTAAGAAAAGTAGAAACAGTAATACTGTCAGTCCTTTATGTTTGCCACATCCTGTAGCAGTTAAGCTGACGTTTAATGGTAATAACATTTGAGAGTGGGTGTGGCTTCTCCTCTTATTTAAACTTTATTTAGCTTGGCAAGGCGATTAAGAACACAATTAAGAAGTGGCTGTCATACACTGTATGCGCTGGTGTCATACCAGTCTAAACATCAACACGTCTTTGGTTGCCACTAAAATCAAGAGTAAAGAAGCAAAAATACTAGGTAAAGTTGTATTTGTATGCAAATAATGGGTGGAGGTGAGTAACATGCTAATGCACAGCAGCACAGGGAAATGCCATCTGTAAAATGTTTATGACATACATTTATTTCAGTTTAGCTATGGGGTAAACGCCCTTTGGTAAACCACAAGCCTCTGTGTGTGAGTGTGTGTGTGTGTGTGTGTGTGCGCAGATATTGAAGACAGGAAAAGAGAGATATTTAAGTTAGAGATCTTGTCTTGAATGTAACGTGTAACGAAAGGAACAAGGATGATTAAAAATGTGATATGCGAGACGTGTCACACATTTCGTGTATGTGTATGTATAACAATGCTGAACCATTGACAGATAGAGAAAGAGGGGAGAGATGTTGATTATAAGAAGATTAGTGAAAGGATGCTCATCACTGTTTTAATACACACTCGTAAGCCAACAACCAGTGGGGGGAGTGAGGGCATAGACCCACTAAAAATATCAACATACTTATATCCAACCCTCCCTACTATGGCTCTCATGTTATTTTATAATAACAGCACATGCACAGACATAGAGTGTGAAGATTATGTGTGTGTGTGTGTGTGTGTGTGTGTATGTGAGAGAGAGAAATATGAAGAGACAGATACAGACAGATGGCCCACTTTCAATGAAATACATCAGTCCTGGATCAAATCTCAACATTTCTATGCAATTGTGATAATATCTGTATTTTTTGTAATAAATCTGCCAACATTGCACCCCTGCTAGTTGAACTCTGCTATAGGCAGAATGCTTACACGTCCGGATACTTACATGTCCAAATACTTACATGTCCAAAGACACGTCACATGCAAAAAAAAGTACGCATGTTACCACCCCCGCTGATCAGAGAGGCCTCGTGGGCCTGGGGAGACTGTTGCTAGGCAACATGGTAAACAAGTCAATGATTGGAGGGGGAAAATCAAAGGGGGTGTACTAGCTCAGCCACTAGCTCAGCCCTCATAAATTGCATTTTTTTATTTGGAAAGTAGGTGGAGATCAGCACAAACAGGGTCTGTGGTTCCCCTTTAATCCCTGCAATATGGAAAAGAGAAACAGACATTTCTATGAATAGAGCATGAATCAAATCTCCATATAATGCATGTATTGTGGTACATGGAAAATAGAACAGCTTTGCTGATTTCATGTCTCCAGGCACAATAGCATCACAATCAGATCATTGATACATAACACTGACGATGTGTTGATGATATTATCAACTACATTTTGATCAGATTATTGGAATAATTAAACAATAATACTGTTTTTCCGACCTCTAATGTCTTCATCATTGCATCGGCTAAAGCTACAATCATACCAACTGAAATAATGTTAGAGCAGTGCTATTACAGAAGAAAAGACTATTGAGCAACACAGGAGGTATGCTGGTAGTCCTCTATTTTTGCTTCTCTCCACCCTTTCAGTTGACCCACGGTCCATTACACACGACTTTCTCTCCATCTGTCTCCTTCCTGCAAGAAACACTGGGTGGGGGTGGGGTTTGGGGGTGCAGGCAATAAATGAGCAAGTGAAAAAAAAGACTGACAGCATTTTCTCTATTAAATTAAAGTCAATGTCAGGAGGAACGCAAACGACTTGCATACATGTAGAAACAACTGTAGAAACCTGTGATCACAGTAAACAGCTTAATGAAGATGTGATCCTGAGATACTCTGGGCCACAGTGTCTAATCTATAATTCAAATAGTCAAAGGAAGCAAAATGGACCTGTATTGTATAACAGTATAGAGATTTTTAGCAACTCTAGTAATCAGAGAAGCCCAACATTTGTGAAGGCCTCAGTTTGTGTGCCCTAAAGGAACTTATACAAATCATGAAAAATCATGGTATTGCCTATTATCAGTAGGCTCCTGTAATAACACTAAAATTGCTGCATGTTACAAGCCAAGATACACAGACAATTTGATAGATGTAAATGGACAGCACATAAGCTTTTACTTGGGGTACTGTAAGTAAAACTAATAGAGTTATACCACCACCTAGTGTCTGCCATTCCTGGCATTGGGCCAATTCTTGATGACAAGTCTTTACTTTTTCAATGTTCATATGGGTTGATAATGGGTGTACCTTTGTCAGCTTTTAATAAATATATTTAAAGTCTGTCTGCTGGTCATTTTTGCACAGACCATGAATAAAATGTCCTCAATAAATTAATTTATTGCACAATTTTAATAATTAACTGACCTGTTCAGTTCTTACCACCCACAGGATTTTTACTTGTAATAGGTTAATGGGTTAATTGCTGTTTAGAGCCTGACGATGTGAGTTTTGCTACTTAACTAAAAATGAAATTAATATATCAAAGTGGAGCTCAAAAGAGAAAATGAACCAAGCAAAGATCAAAGCTGACCTCAAAACTGCCAAAGTTAATACATTAGGGCACGTTGGGGCAGCAGGGCACTGAGGCAGTGGCACTCCCTGAGATGAATGAAAGTGTGTTGCAACACTCTCCCTTGCTGCTTTGCTTCGTGCCTCCATTCAGTATCTATGTGAAGTGCACAGCTGAAGCATGCGCACAGGCGCTTGTTTCAGTAAAACCAATGCTTGAATTAAAGGATAATTCTGGCCATTTTCAACCTGGAGCATTTCCCTATCTTTTCCAATCATACCGATTGGCTCTGACCAAGATTTCATAAATTGCTTCAGTATAGCGTACTTATGATCTGAGTTGGCTTGGATCACTAGTCTCCAGTACAGTCTTTTGGGGCAATCCACAAATCCAAAGATTGATCCCAAAATCACCCAAAACATGTCCTTTTTAAAATGGTTATGCTCATCCTGCAATGACAGATGCCTATAAATACAGGTAATTAAAATAAATCACAAGACATGCCTGTCTCGCTGTCTCATTGCTATCTTAAGTTTGTGTTAACAACAGACCTTATTTCATGGATCTAACCAAAACCCAATGGGAAAAATGCAGTTTTGGCGAAGGAACCCATGGGTAACACACTTCTGGGTTTTAGTACTCAAAAGTGGGGCACTCTATAAGGAAAGTAAACAGGGTGCTTCACACACACCACACACACTGACGCATTGACTGCAACAAGAATAAGATGGGGACCCACAACAGTGCTCCACAACATCATTTTACTACTAAAGGCTGAAATTATAAAAGATTTCCCCTGAGCCATTTCTAAATCCATTTAAAGTGACAAATATGAACAGTTTTCACAGCTTTTATATTATCCCATTGTGAAATGCTAACAATGTATTGTTTGAACATTTGCTTTTGTGGATGTGAAAATTATAAATAAAATTGAACTTGCTACCAAAACTATTTGATTTATAATTTTTTTTTAATGTATCTCTTTACTTATTGCTATCATGTAACACCAGATTCCAGGTTAGGTTTGAAATGAGGCTCGTCGCCCCAATTTGACTGCCCCTTTAAAAGACTCTCCTCCCCGTCTCCACCGCCGTGTTGTTCTCTATCCCCATTTCGCTGCTTTGTTTTCATTGTCACTCTTTTTGATCATGGCTGCTCATTCTACCGAGGAACCGTTCCCCTTCCACGGGCTGCTTCCCAAAAAAGAGACCGGTGCCGCGTCCTATCTCACCAGGTTCCCCGGGTACGATGGACGGGGAGTGCTCATCGCTATCCTCGACACCGGTGTGGATCCAGGGGCCCCGGGCATGCAGGTACATCTAACCCAAGCTACGGGCTAGCTGGTGTTAGCTTTCTTAGGCCCGACTCATTCAGACATTCACAGTACAGCGTAGGCTAACAGCAACACATGAACGCCGCTCAACCGTAGTTCCCCCAGACAAAAACACAGCTATAAACCCACTATGACACCCAAAACTGCAGATAGATACGGAGCCGAGGCGTTTATTTTTGCTGTCAAGCCGTGAGCCGGGGCGAGGTTTAAGCTTTGCTAAACTAGCTTAAACTAGGTTACTTACCACAACAGGCGGTCATTGACATTAGCTAGATGCTTCTGTTACTACCGTTAGTTAGCATCACGTAAAGCAACTAGGCGAGCAGTGAAGCTAGTCGGCAATTAACTAGCTAGCTAACCACTAGCTATCCTCAAATCTTCCACATAACAAAGCGTGTACCGTGTCATCGGTACTAGTTACTACCGGTACGCGAAAAACTACGCGTCGTTGCCACGAAGTTAGCCGTAGCTAACATAACGTGCTTGCGGGGGTTAGCTAGCCACCTGCCAAGTCACGTTGGGCTTCGTGTCTATGTTTCTCAAGACTGGCTGAGTTATACGGGCTCTGTACTTGGCTGAGCTTTGTGGCAACACTGAAAGGATATCAGACATTTATGTTAATAGGTTTACTCCACCTGTCATCTCTTTCATATGTTCTAACAAAGCTTTACAGATGAACTATACAAATTGGTACGATGCGTAGTAGGTGATTGGCAAGTGATGTCCTCCCTATGAAGGATGATCTAGTTAATGTCATGTTGCTATTTATACGTCGTAGCGATTTTGTTGTCCAAGTTCAAATTTAATGTCAACTCATTCTTCCCACGTGTGTGCGATTATAATGATGGCGTGTAATATGATGTCTTATAACCGATGTTTACAGAGGTAAGAGGTTGTATATTATGCACCAAATTCAATGTTCCCGTCCCTTAAGGTCACAACCGAGGGGAAGCCAAAGATTGTTGACATCATTGATACAACAGGCAGCGGTGACGTGAACATGACAACTTTGGTGGAGCCCAAAGATGGGACCATCACTGGTCTCTCTGGTAGAACACTTAAGGTTTGCAGACCTCTATGTTATAATCACTAATAACGAATGGATGCATCAGATATGTCAACTAAGAAATATTATAAAATTGCTATTGCCCAGATAGCCAAATCATGGAAAGTTTAAATTCTTTGAATACCACTTCCATGGGCATTTTCTTGGGATGGGGTTGGAGGGTGTATCATCTCTGCTGTCTGCTATTATATA
>OMKK01062399.1:7488-30241 GCA_900302305.1 Polymixia japonica
AGGAGACATCATCGCCAAATTCAGATTCAGACTGCTGCACCAACATTTGAATCAATGTGTAAAAAGTGTCATTGTGGTCGATGTGTGAAAAATAGACTGTGACTGTGGTTTGTTTATGTGGCGAGGTCTCCACTAAATCCACTCCACTAAATGGATCCCAACAATGGATTTACCCACAGTGTCAAAAGTGATTTAGAACAACACACATAACAATACACAAATGCTCGTTAGCCTTACCAAACTGGTGTGGCAGTAATTAAAGCCAAGCTCTCTGGATATATTCCAGTTTGCATGATCCTCAATCGTGGTCATGTCGGGGAACTTGACTGGGCAACTGAAATGGTCGAACTCCAGCTCCAAACAAGGAGTTTCCTGTGTTTTGACAAAACAATAAAAGGCAAAAACAAAACAAAAACATTGTTGCTTAAATGTTGCTTAAATGGAGGTGGCTTATACCCAGCTCTGGACTATTGCAGGTTGTCACCGGCTCTACAGAGCTAGGTCATGAGGCTACAAGGGTCTCCAGCAGACCTATGCATTATACACTTTTTGTTTTTACATTATATGTTTTTCATAAATGTTTTTGACTTTTTATTCATATATTTTACTGTTTATATAATTAGGTTAGTTTCTCACATGAACAGTCTTGCAATTTTGTCAGCTAACACACGTTTTCTGGTTAGCAAAACAAAATCTACCCAGATAGGATAGAGGAGTACTATTTATATTTTAAGCCTGTCCTTGTATCAATATTTAACATTTGTTTTGCCCTGAAAGAAAAAACAAGACTAGGTCAAAACCTAGTATATGGCTGGACCGTGACCAAAAGCCTTGTTGCTAGAGGGCTTTTAATTTGAAATGGATACATCGGCCAATGGGGAAACGATGTCGCTTTCAAGTGCATGTCGGATTGATCGGATGATAGTTTTCTCAGAGAGTGGAAGTTGATCACGTGGCTTGCGTGCATTCCCATGGTTTTTGGTTGGAACTCAACAAATAAAATGTCTTACTGTTAACAAAATGCTCCAAACGTTCATTGTTGTGTTCAGCTATGTTGAAAAAGACAATGGGGTCAGAACTGGGCCAACTCGTGTTGCATCTATTTACCCAACTTGATTATCTGACTTTGTAGGGTGTTCAAATCCAACACATGTTGTGATTTTCTGTTTATACCTTTCTCTCGCAATATCGTCTAAACTAGCACAGTACGGGCTTTCCCCCATATCGTCCAATCTGCTTTTCACTTCCTGCCCGCCATATGAATTTTGCACATCATCAGAATCACATTACTGCAAACAGCGAATGGTGTAACTTCATCACTCAGTCAGTCGGTCAATCAGTCAGTCAGTCAGTCACAGACATTCGCATTTATTAGGCTGGCCCTGCTGTTGCGGTTCAGCCAAAAACAGACTGAAAGCCCAAAACAATGGGTGAGCATTCCTTCCTCTTCTTCTAGACCAAGAGCCCCATCTCTCACCTTGTTGGGGTTGGACCCTGTGACACCAATGGGATTCAGCAGGTCTTCCAGGCCGTGGGGAACAGGCCATAGGTTAAGAGCCATCTTCCCTGCCACTAGTGTGTGGGTGTAGTCAAACAGGTTGATGTTGCCCCAGGCTAAGGGACAATGCTCCTGAAGGGAAACACCAGTAAGATGTTGCACGTTAAAAATGATTATATGTCACATCAGCTCGTGGGCTATGAAACAGACAGGTGCAACGTGGAGCAAGGGGAAGTTTATTTTGTCATGCCCACATTAACCTACTTTGTTAACCTACTTTTGATTTTGCAAAACAAACAATAGTTCTATAACTCAAAATGACAAGTGACTACAACTACAAAACAACAATGCTGTATTTTCTGGACTAAATGACAAGGATAACGTGACAAACAAAGGCAGGACCATTGCCCTCACCTCCTTAGCCCCTTTTCTCCCTTTCACGGAGCAGATGGAGAGACAGAGCCGGGCTGCGCGGGGGATGTCTGGAATGTACATGTCGTAATTCAGCCACTCGTTCCACCTGGGTCGAACGGGGAAGAAAGCATTCCCAAAATCAAACATGACATCACCGCGGAGCTGGGATGACGAGAGAAATGTCAGAGAGCGCCGCCGTGCAGCGGAGTGCTGGACTCATTCGTGCAGTACCTGGGGTTTGAGCACGGCACTCGCTGAGTGTTGACGTTGTCGCACAGCTGCTCACCACCATGGTATATCCCCGTCCTGACGTAGATCTACAACAGCCAAAAAGGACAAAACAATTATGTAGTCGTCTATCTTGTAAAAAGAACACCTTTCACTTCATCTCTGACTGGATGAAGTGAAGGACATTACACACCGTCTTCAAATAACCCCTTGGTTATTGTAGATGAAAGAAACCTGCAGGGTTTCCCACTAACAGGCTTTTTTTGTGGCGGTCCCCCACAGTATAAAAATGGCCGCCACAAGCTGAAAACTAAACCATAATTTAAAATGGGCAAATTCCTATTCTGTGCGGTACACAACGCTCCTTTCCCATGCTGTAATTACCCTTGAACACACCGCACACATTGCTGGACAGAGACGCCAGGTGAAGCAACGACATCAGAGTGGCAAAATTACACACCGAAGTTGATGAATGGTGCTGCATCCTTTTTTTCCTCTGCTTTTCACATCGTGGGGAATTTATCTGTTTTGCTATTCACAATGTGTCTTATTTTTCCCGTGCTTTACTACAACGACCTATGTGATCATGCGCGCACATTATGAAGAGTAGATAATCAGCAAAAGTATTGTATTTAGTGAAATACAAATTTTTTTTTTGTAACGTTTTGAAGTGAAATTTAATGTGACTCTCCTGTCACATGAACATGTTTAACAAATTATATGAATGAATCTGTCCAATTGAACATAATAGCAAACAAATTAGTGATTGCCTTTTTTTAATTCTGTTTTGCTATAACTTTAAAGTGTCAGTGCCATGTCAAAGATGTTATGAAGTAAAGTTTTGTGTAATTCATAGTTTCACTCAGGTGACACGTTCTGACCTGTGGTCTGTATCTCTGAAAGCATTTGACTCCAACAAGTAAGAAAATCAGAGTGAAATTAGAGCATATATTAGATCACGTAGGGCAAGAGAGTGAAGCAAGGGGGGAAAAAGCATTTCCACGAGTTAAACAGATGGTAAGTGTTATTTGTAAACTTTTTTTTTTTTTTTTTTTACAGAGTTTAGTTTTTTGAAATGCCCCGGAAAATTAAGTGCCCAAACAAAGGGTGCAGTCTTTGTAACAAGTAAACAAGCAGTCTTGTAAATGTTCTTGTGTTCTCGTATCCATGACTTGATTTACTACAGAGGCCCGCAAATACCCCCTGCAGGTGTACCACCGCAAATACCCCGTTTTTCCAAGGGAAAACAATGCAGTGTCAAGTTAAAGTCAGGTTTTAGCCTCATCAGAGCAGGACACTATGACAAGAACCACTGTGCCAACACTCTCCAGCAGGCCTGGGACACTCGAGAAAGGGACCAGAGATTCTCCAATTCTCAAGCAATCTAGATTAGGTAACAGGGGACCGAGCCAATGTATTCGTACCTTGTCAATGTCTCTGATGTTGACGTTGACATAGGTGGCACACAGTATCCTGATCCTCAGCGTTCCGTTGATAGTCCAAAGCGCCTTGGTGGCCGTTTCCCCGTTCATGTAGGGCGTTGCTGTGGAGATTCTTCGCGCGTATGATGGCATGGTGAAGGTGTCCATGGGCAGCTGGGAATACAGGCTGTCTTTTGCCATTAGCATCAAGTTGGGCATCCGACCCAGCATGATGCAGCTACGCACGTACTGTGGAGGTAAGACAGGGATTATCACTAGTGCTATTTTTATGTCATTAGTACAATTTCCAGTTCATTTTACGTAGCCTGCTGCACTATAAAATTATAAGTCAGCTGTAGCGAAAACATCCATTGCACTTAGTGCTTCTATCCTATGATATATTTCTAGTCTAGTCGTGTATCAGCACATTTCAGCAGCAGCACATTCTGTAGCAAGATTTAACGTCTGTAATAAATGTCACGCTGCTCTGGCTTGGATGTTTGATCTGAAGTGGATCTCTTTCACACTAAGCAGTATTATCTTTCAACTAGTCGGGAGATTAGATCATTTTACCTTGTACTGACTCAGGGGGTATTTCTCCAGCAAGTACTCGTCGCAGCCGCACACTTTAAGGATGTACTTGCCCTGGTACTCCTGCACACACATCTTTAACTGCTCGTGAGAGAGCAGCATGCTACGCGTCTTTTTCCTGATGGCTTCAGCAATCACCTGCTCCGGCACGCAGTCGTGGTTGATCTTCAGGGTGTACTTTTGCTTGTCGTTGCTGGGTGACACAATTACCCATATTACCACGATTATTTGACCTGAGGGAAAGAAGAAAATGAAATACTGAATCTAACAAATAGGCTATTGTTTTTTTATTATACAAAGGGTGCATGCTGAAACTGATGAAATGTAGGCTAAATGTTTGTTTCTAGCCAATATATGTTAGCATTTTCACACAAGGAACATTTGCCCAGAGGGCTGAACAATTTGGGAAAAATATCTAATTGCGATTTTTCTGACCAATATTGCAATTGCCATTTATTTTGCGATATATATTTTTTTTAAAGTCATGATTCAGTTCTATATGCGCTGTGCATAATACATTCTACAGATTCTACATTTATTCTACATGCAACAATAAAATGACATGAATTGCTACTGTTTGTTGATTTTAATTGGAATTGAAAAACCACAGAACAAGTACCAGAAAAGCTGTAACTCTATAGAATAAAGTGCATATGAATAAAATCATAACTTAGAAAAAAATTGCAGCTTTTGCAATTGGAAAATTGTGTTCTTTCAAATCGCAATTGCGATAATGAAATTGATTAATTATTCAGCCCTATTTGCCCCCAAGAAAAACCAAGATCAAAATGTCTTACCCTTGTCTAGCTTGTTGAAGATGTGCTTGGGAAGTTCTGCTGAGGATTCTACATTGGGAGGGTAGACATACAAGGCTCTACTGTGGGGTCCGTTAGTGTCTCTGAGGTCCACAGCCTCTTTACAGACGTTCAAGATGTTCCGTCTAAAGTCCTGCACTTCTGGATCTTTCACGAGATCAAACTCGCATATAGGCATCCCAATAGCAAAACCTGCGTTAAGAGAGATGAACGTCTTCAAAGTTCTGACCTGAATAGCAATATGTCCATGAACCTTAATGTAAAAATAAGTTCAGGGTGCATTTCATTGCATCTGGATGTGAAAATTAACACATGCCATGGCATAATAGTAAGCAATGCATAGCACAATATGTTTGACCAAATAAAACCAAGAATATTGTTCTAATTCTATTCATGAGATTCCCACAAACAATCTCTGCACAACACCAGGTTTTGGCACTGTAATTTGTAATCAGAAGGCCCGTACCAATCTCTCTATTGAGGATTTTCTCCTCTCTGTTGCCAACTGGCTCAATGACTTTGAGGAAAGCCTGGAAGAGCCTGAGGTCACATAGCCTCCTGGTCTCATCATAGAACTCCTCTCTCTCCGCCTCCTGGGTGACACTGACAAAGATGTAGCTTGTCTCTTCCTGTAGCAGATGGTGAAGAGGATACTTCCTGGCCTCCTTGAACAGCTCATGTTTGACTGTGATCAGCGTGGCCTCCCTCAGGCACTCCAACGTGAGAATCATGCCATTTGGCAGAAGGCAGTCCACCAGGATACTCGGGGGCATCAAGTGCATGCCCCATAGTTCTCCTGAGGATGGCCTGGGAGGCATGGTCGTGCCAGTAGTCTGTTCTTTTCAATGCCTGGTAATTAAGATGAGTAATGTCGACCTACTGAGAGAGAGAAAGAGAAAACTACTGACCTGTTTATAATTAATGCTTGTGGTAAACATTACGTTGGAGCGATGGCAGAGCTGCAAAGTGACCGTATAAAAAGAATCTAAATATACACTCTTCTGGACTGAGTAACCCTATATGACATGGGGAGGGGGGTTATTTCATAAACTCATAACGTGATTAGTGTAAAGGGGGAATATGAAACATGATCAATATGTTGTACAGTCATATGTTTAGACTCATCATACTACATATGTTAGGTGACAAGAAATAGTAAACATTAACGTTAACCAAATGAATTACCACCATAGCTGTTCAAGTACATGTTATCAGTACGTTACCACGTTCATTCTAAGAAAGCTAACGTTAACATAAATGTATAGTATATCAAATATAAACATATTAACAACCCCCGCTTTAGTGACTTGGTGCTTAACAAATGACAGCTGATATTCACTCAACGTGAGTAACACACATCTAGTACGTGTTAACGTTAACTAGCAATATAGATATCGAATGAAATGGCATAGAAACAATCATGTAAACAAACCAGCTAGCTAAGGAGTATTAGCATCAGTTAAGTGCAGCTAATCCTGCTAGCTTTAGCTCAGGCTGGCCAGTCAGCTCTTCTGTCGGTGTTTGTTGTGTTTTGCTGGCTACTGCTGCTGGGTGTTTGTTGTGTTTTGCTGGCTGCTGCTGCTGGGGGTTTGTTGTGTTGTGCTGGCTGCTGCTGGGTGGATTGGCTGTTCTGTCCTCGCTAGTTGACCTACTAGCTAGCTAAATTCACTGAGCAGAATCTGTTTGACTTGCAATCTCAACGAGCTCACCATGCACTCTTTGGCAAAGTTTGCCCCAAAAATGCACTATTGAAATGCGTGTCTTGCGAGGAATACTGTGGATCATTTGATATCCACACACGTCACTTTTCATTGCCAAATCGCGAAACAGCAAATACGAAGCTACATATTGCACATAGCTAACCGGTTAGCCACGAAGCTAGTTAGCCAACACGCTAATAGCATTAGCTATCTGAACAAATCTCATTCGTACCCGTCCTCGTCTGGACCAGGCGTCGCTGCCTCTACTCCATCCAAGTCACGGCCGTCGGGAGTCGGGACAGCCCGTTATTTCAAGAAAGATTCCCGTAGTTATCAGTGACGTTGTAGATATGTCGTAGAGGAATACGTCTGTGACACTCCATGGTGTTATTCATCCTGCCATTTCGAAATACACTGCACACTTTGGTAGCTCGCTAGCTCCACACGGCTAGCTTGCTGAAAGCTGGCTAGCAGGCTCATCATCACGGACCGCCCTCTACACACAACCAGTGTGTGTGTGGAGAAAACAGTCTGTCATGAGACAAGATGAGGGGAATTCAAGAGAAGCCGCTTGTCCACAGGTTTTCATGAAAAGGGAATAAAATGCCTCTAAAGAAATTGCCACCAAGCAACATGTGAGAAAAACAGTGCCAAAGATGTTGTGCCTATGAATTTATGTTAGTTTTTGTAGCTACTGTCAAGTACAGTCATATGCAAAGTCTAAAGCAAAATCTTTCTCTAGCAGTAAAAAAAAAAAAAAAAAAAGCTGTTGGCTATACTTTTGGCCCTGAGAGGAAATGTGGTGAAAGGAAAAAAACGAAACACTTTATTTAGAAATATGAAGTAATTCAAAGGTTTTATTCAGAAACATGTCAAAACAAAACAAACACTTAAATTGCAGCTGCATGCCTACCACGTTTAGGCCTAAAGATGCAACTGCTTAGTTTGTCCAACTGAACCAGAGATGATTTCGTTTATCTCACCTTGGGAAGGTGTTTTCTAAAAATATATCGGTATAGTAAATGCTTTTTTTAAGGGTATTTAGACTAGCACTTTCACGTACCGTAGTTAGTAGGTGGTGAACTATATTTTTCAAGTAGTTTCTCTAACACTGTTGATAAATTATTAAAGGAACAACAGTCACATTAGGGTACATGGGGTTACTTTTAATAAAAGAAGATATATTATTTGGTCACTGGGAAGGTGGATATGCAATAGCAAGAATATTGTATTGTGTGTTTCAGAAAATAATCACGTAGGTTATCAAAAAAAACATCAACAATTACAACATAGAAGACATTTTTGGAAATAGAGCTGTGTCTTGCTCTTTCAGTTCAAATTGGTATGGTATTGTCATCTATGTGAGATAACAAGGACATGCACATATTATACCATATTTAGGGAAAGAGAAAGAGGTATACCAAACTCCCTTGTAAACAAGTACCCTCATAACATTTTACAATGTTTTCTTTCTTTAACAACATGCACAATGTCAGTTATAGTGTTCCATTCAGCCGCACTGAGGTTACACTTTTGACAGTTAATGTCTTGGAACATTCAGTTCACTTTTAAAAACAGTTTCATCCTTGGTGGGGAGAGGAAGCCAGCTGTTCCAAATGTCTCAGCCAGAGAGGAAAGTTACAAGAGGTCACGCCAAGGTCATTTGGTTAAAACAATCCCTTTCATGTCATATGTCCATCATCAGCCCATATACGGGGCTCTCTCAGCTGCTGTCCCCGCTGTGGCTGTTTCACCTCTTGATCTTCCCTATCTCTTCACACAGTATGGAGAGGTACTGTGTTAGCTTAACCATAACGATGATGAGGGTTCCTCCTGTAAGCATGCAGGAGGGCCAGAAGAGCGAGTGGAAGACAGCACTGTGGCCATACAGCCTGGTCAGAAGAACATCATCCTGCTGCTCACCAGGGTCGTAGTAGCAGGGAACCTGCTGATTCACCTTCAGACGTTCAGAGATGTTCATTATCATGGCATGCATGACCGTGCTGTCCTTTTGGCACTTGGGCACAAAGAAACACTGCAAGGATAGGATTGAAGGACACTAAAATTATCTCAAGGACAATCGACTTTTATGAATGCTGCTTTGGCGATCATCCCTAAATTCCGAATATTAATTTAAAACAATCTTAAAGGTGCTATCTGTAATATGTTCAAATCAAATAAAAAGTCGAATTACCACATTATACTGTAACATATGGTATGATGATCATCTGAAAGCGCGCGCGCTCTCTCTCTCTCTCTCTCTCTCTCTCTCTCTCTCTCTCTCTCTCTGTCTCTCTCTCTCTCTCTCTGGATTGTGTCTCCCTCTTCTTTCCTTTGCTTTGACGGCCCATCAAACACATCATCCCCTCAGCCTGCACAAGCCGGAAACACTGTGCTTCTTGTTTTGCCTTGTTATCTCTCAGCTCTTACTGATAGCACCTTTAATATCTCCCCATCTATCATGCTCGGAACTAGGAGTTCTTCCTGACATTCAACATGACCAGGAAAAAGTTAATGTACTGTCTGCTAACATTTGCTGAACTGGGACCAGAGTGGGTCTAAATCAGGTAACCAGGCCAACATCTGGCAGCATGTGTCAACATTTGAAACGGTTCAGTAATTCCCAGTATTTTCCCTCTGGCAGTGTACTCACTTCAGAGCTGGCATCCTGGGTCTCTTCATTGTGAGATAAACGGCTCACACGGCCTGTGTTATTAATGCTCACATAGACCTGCAGACAGGGGTACTTGGAGACTCTCCAGCAGTCTGACCCACAGTTGTAGGAACAGTTCACGTCCGCTGTGATGCTGGAGTTGAGAACAACACACACTCCCTCTTCTGTCCACACACTGTGTTGAGATTGAAACAATCGTCTTAATTAATGCATAATATTTTTAGGCCGGTTCTATGAAATCAACTTAACTTGTGGCATAGATTGTTACAAAATGATATTTTATATACATGTATATATTTTATCGTTTTCAGTTGGTGACAGCATTGTAGTAGTTTGTAAACAAGCACACTTCGTGAATGAAAGACCTGTCTGACAAAACGTTATCAAAGCACACAAAAGATTTCTCTCACAAACAGGCCTGTACCTGTCTGCATAGGAGCGCAGTATGGTAATGCCCAGGACAAAGTACATCATTACTGAAGATATGATCATTCCAAGACCCAAGAGGATGGCCCGATCCTCACCAGGCTTCAGAGCTGTCACTGTCTTCTTCTTATCCAATATATCTACCTCACGGAACTTCTGGTAGATTGACCTGATGACAGAGAGGCGACGAAGAGGAATCAAAGCCTACATCAGACAGCTATAAATCTCGATGCGATGACATGAAATTCACAAGGCGTGATAGGTGACAGTTAGAAGGTCTTCAGATAACATGCTAAATCACGAGGGCTGAAATAGTATGAACCTGTTACCTTCTTTCATTTCCTCCGGCGGATCCTCCAGTATTTCTGGCCCCTGCCACAAAGAACATCTTTCCCGATGGCCCTCGTCCTCCTTTGCTCACTGAAGGGGTGCGGAAAGATTGTTGAAAAGATCTGAAAAAAACATATAGTCATTGAAGTGTGTTTATCCGACCGAGAACATAAGAAAAACACAACGTGATGTTGTAACATTAGAAATACACTTCAAAGACATGGAAATATACATTCAAAGACCACAAATACAGCGTATACCCGATGTTACCCCTGTTTAATTTGCAAATTAATTATGCTCGCTTTAATTTCAACGTAGAGCATGATTAATAATGCCATACCTTTGATGCATTCTTCCTGTCAGACTCACCACCCTCGGAAATAGATCCAAGTTTGGATCAAGAACACATAAAGAATGTGTTTTCTCTTAACAATACCACAAAACCACCAATCCTCCAGTACCAGACCACACACCTCGGTGTGTTGGGACAGAAAAACCCAGCTGATATAGTGGACCCTCTGTTCACAGATGCCAGGTAAACATCTCATTTTGAACACAAAGTAGTGCTAATAAGGTTCGACAACATGATGGATGGCCACAGGTGAAAGGTGTTAATGTTGATGAAGAGCTCATGAATTCATACCTGTTGTAGCGTGCACTCCTCTGCTTTCAACACAAACTCATTGGATCCTTTCATGGCTCAGCGACACCTTGTACATGTCTCCTATCTATCCCAGTCCTACCGTTCTGCGTGAACGCGGCATTCAGCGCTACACAGCCTGGTTCCCCTACAAGACATTAGTCTTGATTTGTATGCAAACGAACGGGAAGACATTATGAGTTATTAGTTCTAGGTCGCCGGGGGGTCAGCGTTAAGGTGAGGGTCGATGCAAACCCACTTTCCAGATTGGCAGGCTTTTATTCAGAAACATCATTTGGAACAAAAGCATTTATATGGCCACGTTGCCACTCCTGTATGTCCATTTGCCATTATCAAGTAGTATGATTCGTTAAATATGAAAAATGGGCTCTGGCTTTAACCACAATTGAATTAGAAATACTAATACCAATCAATAATCTAATACTTAAAGCAATTTTTGAAGCTTTCGAATGATCATAAATCCATATTGTTTAATTCTTCTCCTATATAAAATAAACAATGTAGAATAGAATTTTTTTTACATTGTTAAGCATTTTCCTCAGTATTGTTCTACCCAGTTACATGCAAAGAGCAAAGCAGGCCTGCATTCATTCTTGTGAAGGATAACAACCTTGCCTCAATGCCAGGAGCAGAACAGAGGGAGAAGAACAAGCCAACGAGTTCCTCTTAGATGAGTAATTTCCTCATTGTATTACATTCCCAGCTGCTTTAGGAGAAATGTTGCTGAGAAAGACGTTCAATGTAATACAATACTTCCAAAAGAAATCTAAAGTAAAACATAAACTTAAATGTAGCTACAATATTCCACAGAGGATGGCATGCAGACCCACAACAAGTAATCAAACTAACGTATTTTTTATGATCTGTATTATTGTAAACTTTCAACTTTTCTCCTGTTGAAAAGCATGCTGAACATTACCTCTTGAGTGCCTCAAGTTCCACGCATAACTGTATTGATTTCAGCTAAACAGGGACACACACTTTCAGAACGACTGTCCTACTCCTTCTACTGACTCTAGAGCTGGGCAAAGCTTTTAAAGGGTCTTGAGTCCAGTTAATTTGTTGCTAGCTGTGCTTCACGCACCATGGAGGCTGAACTTGCAGTGGCAAGTGACTTTCTACCGAAGAGCACGCTGTATAAGGAATGGCCAGTGACACTCTCTTTAACGAGAAATAAAAGAGGAAGTCTCATTCAGGGTCAGTGCCTGACCTTGCAGGGTTTTCCTAGTTAGGTCCAAGTGAAATGGAACATTGTGATGAAATAATTTGTGAAATACTTTCCACATTGCAGATTATTACTGACTGAATGTTTCCTACTGTGATCTGTTTCAAAGAAGGAAATATTTGTGAATGTGCCATTAACGTAATAAGAAAGGTATGTTGAATCCAGTAAAATTCATTTGACATTTGAAATGTTTAGATATTAAAGAATCATGGTTAAAATGGTAGGCTGGACTTCACCTAATAGGAAACAGTACATTATAGTCATAGAAATCAGGTGATAAGTGGTTCTAAACAAGAGTTGCATGCATGTTTTATTCTTGCCACTAAATTGAAAGATTGATTTTAGATATATATGTGTGTCCTCCTCAATATTTAGGGTCTGCTGAGTGTGCAGTGTCATCACATGAAGCACTGGAGGCAAAAGTCTTCCAGTGGCTCAGGAGGATAGATGCTTCAGTTCATGAGACTGTGTGACACCACCAGCCACAGTAGGAACGTATTGTTCAGATATTACCATTATCTTTTTAATTAACTATATGTCCTGGGCAAGAGGCAGATAGGGTCAGTGGGCCTCACTGTGAATTCTTTATGGGTGTGTCTTTGGTTCATATTTCTTCCAGCTGACTCCTGTCCTGCGAGACTGTGTCAGAACATGAGTGAATGGGTGATAAATCAACATCGCATGCGGTAAACATCAGAATGATACGGCAAATGTATCTTTTGTAGTCAACTGGGATTTCCTTTGAGGGCAGTGAAATCATATTGCATGTTAATCATAAAAGGCAAATAAAATGCTATGTAAGGGATAACAGTGTGCATAACCATTAGAGATACAGTAGCCAGAGGGTATCTAGTTTTAGATGCCTTATAAGCTGAGGTTTTTTCCTGCAATGTTTGGTTTGGCACAACCTCCAGCCTAACATCTATCCTTGCACAGAAGGACACAGAGTATTTCAAAGCTTAGCCTGCTACCAGTACCCTCTTTAATGACGTTGAATGTCTCAGGATGTATTTTCTGCAGTGATTATTGCCTGTTGGTCAGGTGTTCAAATGTTTGGTGACTTTGAAAAGACCCCCCATGGAGGTACAACAAAGAAGTGAACACTTAACAACCTGAGGTGTACAAAGAGGAGAATGGCAATTTGATAGTGTCAACAGAGTGTACACGACCTGTGTGACATATGCTGCACGTCATGATCATATTGCTCATGCTGTTCATATCACTGTAATGAAATGAAAGGAAATCCAATCATGAATTCATAGTTGGATTACATATAAACGTTTTTGTTTTGTTTTGTTTTGTTGCATGACAGAGAACAAGCATGTTCCCATCATTAGTTGAAAATAATTCCTTCAACATTTGTCAGTCCACTTCTACAAATAGGCACCGTCCAGTGATATAGTGCACGCTGCCTTGCACTAGGGACCAATAAGGGAATTCCATAAATTTTTCCACAGATTTATTTCACCCGTATGAAGAATGTGAAATATAAAGAATCCTTGTTTTCCTACTTGCACCCTGCTTGCTGAACCATAGAGTATTATGTGTTATTTCATTTTAAAACCATATTGTCTGTGTTATCTGTATGCCTGCTCTCGTTGTACTACACTGTACAATTGAATTAACTACAACTGTGCCTACTGTATAATAATGTATCTCTTTCCTTGCATATCTATATCCTAATTAGGTACACCTCGTGTAACTAATGTGTGTCCAGTTGAAATAGCAGCTGTAATATGTCTACTCAGTGAGGTCCTACCTCTTGTTGGTGGGTTGTTATGATAATCCAGACTTGGGGGTACAACTGTCACCAGTGGCTCTCCGACATGGTCTGGGCTCTCAGGGACAGCAGCCTGCTACCTCTTATTTAAACACTTGCCCCAAGTGAACAGGATGCCTGTCATACCTGTGTACGTAATATGAGTTCCCTGTACAATGCCACTACGCTTAAAATGAGTTGGTCAAGCACAATGAATCTCTACCGTGCCTTATAATAGCTGACTTTTGACCAGCCCCTATGTGAGACCATTGTTAGGTTTGCTGAAGATGCTACTGCACAACCACATACGTATTCAGAAGCAGCTCAAGTAATTCAAACAACTCTGTTTTCTCTTGGTACAAACTTGTGTATGAGATTTTGAGTGCTTCAAACGTTGCTACTTTCGGCCACAAGGTGTCGCTGCAGCCTCAGAAATTAAAAATCAAACACGCGTGACTCATTGACAACAGCTCTGTGATTCGCCTTTGATGTTTTAGTTTGGGATAACTTTATTAATTTGGAAAAATACAAGCGTCGGTGTTAACTGTTGCAAATATGGATGTTTTTATTTTTCATTACCCTTTTCTACTGTGCGGGTTCATATTGAAAATGGGTTAAAAGTGTGTGTTCACGTGTATTTTTTAGACCAGATTTATTCCATAGAAGCTGCTCTGTGATGCTGGCGGGGTCGCGTTTCTTGTGTTGTTCTCTGTCGAGCAGCCTACGTGATTCCCACCACGCTGCTGGTCTGTCAGCTGGGGGATTTCCCTTCAGCAGAACCCTTGTTTAGCCATTTTGAATGCAGTAATTATGGATCTCCTTGCCTGTATGAAAGTGATTTAGTTTCAGCAACAGCAGACTCAGGTAGGAGCCCACACCTTTCACCCCTCTCCTCCGCCTCCTCCAAGCTCTCCTCGCTGGGGTTGGTCAACACCAGCCTAATGAACTACTTAATTCATAGAAGTGGCCATTCTCAAAGAGCGCATTACTTACAAGGTGAACTTCCTGCGGAGCTGTAGAGCCGCTTCATGCCTCTCAGCTTAAAAACTATTCCTGTAATATACCCTGGGTCCCTGGCACTGAAAAAGAAAAAGTACATGCACACATACAGTGAGAAAACAAGGGGAAAAAAAGTCCTAATATAGCAGGATGAGAGGTATGACAAAAGTACAGGTGGAATGGCATTTGTATATTTTAGGTTAGGTTTAAACATAGCCGTAGATGAATCCCCGACTGTCTTCGTAGGCCACATTTGAAGGTAGGAATGAAAGGCGATTCTTCTCCTTTGTTTCTCCGGATCTAAAATTAGCTCTTGCTGAGCAGGCAGTGAGAACGAGCAGTGAGTCTCTCTCATAGACATAATGCACCATGATGGTGTTGAACCTGAGATGTGAGACATTGAGTGTCCTAGAAATGATGGTGTGTTTTTGTTAGTGTGTGGTGATTGTGCAGCACGTCACCCATTTCAGTCGTGTATCACTGCTGAATGATAAAAAAAATAATACAGTGGTTGTCAACCTGGGTTCAGGATCGCCCATGGATGTCAGTAGCTGAAAAGGTTAAGTGCTAATATAACATTCATAGTTTGACATCTTTTCTGTAATGCAAAAACAAAACGAAGATTTTGGATCCCTTCAAAGATTTTAGACTATTTGTCCTTATTACAGACAAGGCAACCAATTGCCTTACCTACGTCTATCTTAAATTTGTTCCTTCCTTACACTCAAACACACACAGAAAAAAATTCATACGCAATGCTGCTGTTGCTACGGCAAATGAGAAAGCTTTGACCTGCGTGGCTGTGTCCAAGCAATTAGACAATACCAACAGGCCCAACACATATGCAACACTGTTGCTGCTGTGCTCATAACCCTAGCAACTTCATGTTATGGTACTGCAGATCAGTTCCCCACCCCCTCAAAGATAACATCTACATTACCATACTGTTATTCTTCCTCCGATGATATCCATTGACAGCATGCTATCAAGATTTATTTTCACACATGTAGGCCTATATAGGTATTTGTATATCTATATATGCATATGTGCATGCATATGTGTGTGAAAAAATGGATGAGCATCTTGCATGGAAGATGCAAGTCAATTCACAGTTCCCCTGTAGTGAATCATACATTGCATACAGCCTGACATTGGAAATGAGGAATTTGCTTTGTATTTCAATACCATCAGCCAAAACACCCGCACACAGTGGGAGTAACGGCGCACATATTTCTGTTTTTTTTTCTGGCTTGAAGAGAGGGAAAGGAAAGACAGGATGTGAGAAAATGCCCACAACATAACCAATAGAGAGATATGGTATAGCCTAAACCAGTGGTGTGAAACCATGTGCCGTGGAGGGCTGAGAGTATGTATGGTAGGATTTCATACCAACCAATCACTACACCAGCTAATTTCACTAACTAGTTCCCTCCTCTCTGGTTTAACGTGTGCTAATTAGTGAACTCACTTTGTGCAGTGATTGGTTGGAATGAAAACCTGCATACTCTCAGCCCTCTCTAAACCTTCTTTTGCAGCATTTAGTACAGGGTATTGCAAACAATATCAATATGTTGTGAAACATGTAGTGTTTGTCGGCACGTTTTGTAGCCTTGATATGTATTCATAACCCATTTGTTGGGTGCTTTTGTTCTAAATGTTGCAGTCTTGAAAGTGCAAACATTGGTCGTATACATAGCTACTGCAAGAACCGTATGCATGCAGTTCCATTATAACGTGACAAAAACCTGCCCATACTAAAACAATGTCGCTGCACAGTGGTGCGTGTGTCAGTGTGTGGCACATCCAGAAAGATATTAGACTAAGAGGTTTGTATAGGACAAGCTGCTGCGAGGTTGACAAAGGGCCAGATGAGCACTGAGATAATTGAGTGGGAGGATCAAACACAGCTGAGAGGCTTGGAGGCAGCAATGGGGAAAACATCAGTGGACTGCAGCAGCATACAGTATCTGCTACAAGCCCATCCATCACACACCAACACGGTGTGTAGACAAGGCCACAGGACCGTTTATCAGATGCACAAGTAAATGCCAACCTTCTGCACTTTTAGTAGTATTATCCGATTGTATGCAAATCACATCTGCCTTTGTTACATCATCCATGTTCGACTGGATGTAGATAATATGCCTGTTTTGGAAAAAAAAAAAAAAATCGTTTTACAGTAATAAATGGTTAATCTTGCGAAACTGCAAACGCAGATATCCTTTTGTTGTTATGGTAGCAATTATTGTGTGTATGTGTGTCAACTTGTGTCTGCAATGCATGGGTGTGAACATGCAGTGAGTGAGACAAATAAAAGAGGGATTGTGTGTGTGTGTGTGTGTGTGTATGCGCTCCCCACTGAGAGTATATCATTCCATAGTGGCGGGAAAAAACAGTGCAACAAAGGATGTGCTGAATGCACTGCACAGTGGCTGCTGTTGTACAACTGCTGCCCACAGATTCAACATTTCATGATATGTCATCATTTCCCTTAGGAAAAGCCAGGGCAGTGAAGCAATTTACAAGGGAACAGTCTCTAGTCACACTCAGGCAACCATACAAGGTGCAATGGTAGAATAGCTTGACACTGACATTGTCAGGCTCTAAATTTTCCCTCATAGTAAGAATCTGCTGTCACTGCATATTGAAGAAAACTGATTGAGGTGGAGTAATGACAAGATCCTCGTGGCACAGTGTCAACGGTTTCTCACAATTATTTCTGTAATCTGTTAGGAACATGGCATTGGAAACAAAATACAATTATGGATTATCTGTATAGTTACAAAATATCAGTGTAAAATAGATTTCTGTGATGATGTCAGCTTGTTATTGACTCTCCCAGTCTGAATGACTGAGCAAAGGATAGGGGGTGGGTGTAATTAATCTATGGCTAGTGATGACCAGTCAGGCAAAAATGAGGTGTCGTGGGGGATGGGCGCGGCAGTGTTATGACTGGTGCTTGGCTGCAGGACAAGCTTCGAGAGGCCTCAGTCTTTTTGTTTTTTTTTCTTGTCCTGATTGGCTGAGTACCGAAGCAATATGGCCCCATTTTGCTTAACAAAATCTGTAAAACGGATCATCAGCCAATAAACCTGATTTAAGAGACGTCTTTATCAATCTGACCGTTATGTTTGCTGTCAGTTGTTTTGTGAAATGCGTTAAATGCACATTTTATTTGCTGTTTTCTGTGATATTTTATATGTAATAAGCATCATTAACCAACGATGCCAATTAATGTAATTTTGTAAAATTACACTTTTGACTACCTCCAACCTGCCGTATTTGGTAAGTAAGGGGTGTAACACATTGTAAGTGGTGCCATAATGTGTTTATATTCGCATTTGGCTTCAGTGAGTGATGTTTGGAAATAATACAGTACTGTTACTGGCAGCTCATTTTTGCAGGGCAAGTCACTCCACTGTGTCGAACGTCTGAAGCCGTTGCTGCTTCTTACCGCCTGGCTCTTTAGCTTTAATATGATCGTTCATTTCTGTGCGAAAACACTTAATCCTGCGATCGATAAAAAGAGATAACATGGTTTGATTTAAACACAAGGATTGCAGAAGAAATCATCTATTGAAAGGTTTAAGACGAGAAGGTACGGGGTTACGGGAACTCTGTCGTTAGCTTAGCCTGCTAGTGTTAGCTAGCAGGCTTTGAATGATAGCTAGCTGACGAACTTGTGCTACTCATCAGATGTGCTGTTTTATTTAATAGCTAGTTTCCCCGGCGTTGATTAATTTAAATCGTCTGTTACCTTAAGAGTTAAATAGAAGCATTACTTAGCGTTGTGGCTAACTTTAGCTGACCCTCATCAAGTTATCCAGGTTTAAACCGCCTTGCTCGGCTGGCATGTGTTGTGATAATGGGCTCGGCCGCCGAGGCTAATTGTTCGCGAAGCTAGCTAGCTCACGCGACTACAGACTGGCTCGCGTTAACCAGGATCAGACATAATTCGCGGCGAGCGACTTCAGAGCAGCAGCTCCACTACTTGTTTACGACGTTTTCATAGCTGTAACCAGCGTTGTGCAGAATGAATGATTTATATATATATATATATAGCGTTGGATTGTTTCCATTTTAGGCTTTGCCGAAATTAACTTAGGGTTATAGTGACTCATGACATGTGGGATAATGGCAGCCCAACGTTAACGTTTTACATCCCTCTCGGTCAGTGACTAACGTTAGTAATTCACAACCTTTTTATTAAATTCGGAGCTGAACCATCGTTCCGCTTACTGGAAACGCGGTTGTTTTTTTCTTTCACGGTCAGTGTCAGCTAATGTCCGCTAAGTGTAAATATATATATAATATAATAATATATATATATATATATATACACACACACACTGGCAGTTGGCTAATGTGAGCTAGCTAGCACCTCGCCTGACGCTGCCTGACTTGTGAGTTTGTCCGAGCCCATTCACTCGACCTCGTGTGGGGGATGGGCTTTGTATTTCCGCAAGTAGCGAGCCATGCTAGCCGACTGGTTCAGATACCGGTGTTGTGCCTACATTTCACCCCCTGCCAGATTTACACTCTCCTTCGCGTTCACGCTGGGAATCTGGCGGGGGGGACATTTTCGGCACAACACCAGAACGAGGCAACGCGAAGGCGAGTGGAAATCTTGTCAATGGGTGAAATTTCGATACAACACCGGTAGACTAACGCGGTGACATAACTTGCAATGCAATCAATTTACACGAAATGAACGGGACATGCGTTGGGGGTGGCTGAACTAGCTATGAAGCTCTTCCCGAAATGGCGACAAAAATCAAAATCTGGATGACGCAGATTAGCCCAGTTAGGTGTAGATAAAACAGGCACTAGCTCTCGAACTAACCGCTGTAGTCCTTGACCTCAATTGTTGATCTCCATCAGTTACAAGAGGTTATTAGCAATGAGTCGTTAGGTAACTGAACTATATATTTATTCAACATGAATTAAGCTATACAGTGTTTGGGTTCCGAAAATTAAGTTTATTTATTTTTTTAAATCATGACAAACTCCCTTCCCATTACTATCCTTAATGGCCAAGTTACACATAGTTAACTGGCCTATAGCACAAATATCCACTGGATGTTTTGGCTTCTAGACTGCTGACCCAGTTTCTCAGACTCTTTAGCGACACACCCCTTTTTTATAACAGCTGCCTTCTCACCAATTCAAGGACACACATACTCTGAAAAATCCATTTAGTGTTGGCTATTGGTTTTAGTAACACTGATAATGAAATACTTCCTTTCTGCTATCTTTTGGAGATGGTTGTGTGGCTCTTATGCTTCTCAACCAAGGCCGCTAAATACTACACATGTAAACAGAAATACAGGGCTTTCAGAGAACCAAATTTCCTCCCAAAAAGTTTGTAAAGGATCTACCAATACAATTAATCGGTGGGGGTATTTTTTAAAGATTTTAATTTACTCAAAATGTTGTTTTGTTGAACAGGTGCAAATTATTAGGACTACACATTTCAATACTAACACAGACATAATCAAAAGTATGATCTAGACCTGACATCCATCATTGGTATGAATTTATCTGTCTATAAATGTCAGTTGTAAGATGTAATGAAAATACGTTTCCTATCTTTTTCTCCTAGAGGTCCAGAGTTCCTGCTCAGAACAACAGACCTATGATGAACATTTGAAGACAGCTCGATCACATGGGTAGTGTATCAATGCATATAATGCCAATAATTTCCTGGTAGTTTATCAATTTGAAGGCGCTTTTATACTTCTGCGGAGTTCGCAACCTGTTTCGAGGTTACAGACCATGTCGCACACCTCCTCAAGAAATTAAAAGCGTGTACCGGAAGGTCGCACATTCCATAGAGATGACGTTTGGTTGACTGGTGAAGTGAGGCCCCATATGTCATTGTATAGGCCTAGTTCACTTCCTGTTGCGAATTTTAAACAAGTATATTAGGCATAAGTAGCCATTCTCTCTCGAATACTGGCACTGGTCAATCAAGGACAGACACAATAACATTGGAAAACTTCCTCTGTGCTTTTATCAAGATATAATCTATGAACTGTAGTTACCTGTGTTGTGCAATCATTCCGCCAACTATAAAACAGCCTTAAGACCCCCGTTATTTAGTCTTTTTTTTTAATCTGCATGGTTTTTCCCTCTGTCCAAGGATATAACCCTACACTGTTGACTGTAAGAGCATTTTCCTTGGTCAAGGTTTCATGTATAATACAGGGGCTGGGTCTCAGTGCATTGTAACCAACCAGAGGGAGACAGTGTATGGGGCGGAGGTGGGGGGGACTCACGTGGCCTTCAATGATCCAGCTGCCTTGTTGTTTTACCCATGACCTGAAGCCGCTAGCACTGGTAGAAAAAGAAACACTTGCCATTCCTGAGTGTTGTAAATGTTTGTATGCTTTCGCCCTTGACATTAGTAGACAAACAAACAGGACTGCCGTGTGGCATTCTCGGTTGAGAATGTTCACAGAAGACACCTTTACTCAGAGCTACTGTTAGAATGTACAGTTTAAATGCTCAGTTTGTGCAGTACTTGTTTGACAAAGACAGAGAGAAAGAAATGTCCTTGAGCAATGTGTGAAACAAATGGTAAATGGACTGCATTTATATAGCGCTTTTCTAGTCTACTGACCACTCGAAGCGCTTCACAATACAATACCTCCCATTCACACACACACGTTCATACACTGATGGCAGAGGCTGCCATGCAAGGTGCCGACCTGCTCATCAGGAGCAGTTAGGGGTTCAGTGTCTTGCTCAAGGACACTTCAACACGCTCTCTCTGGAGGAGCCGGGGATTGAACCAGGATTACTAGACAACCCGCTCTACCTCCTGAGCCATGCCGCCCTGGAAGTGAGGAAGTGAGCTACAGAGAGGATGCAGTGTAGACCTCCTTTGCCCCACTTGGTTAAGTGTCATTCTTGCAGCACAGTTGCCTAATTTTGGCTCTGACAGTGAATGGCACTGTGCTAATGTTTTCCAATGGCATGCTTACTTTGTTACATGAGATCGTATAGTGATAGGTTTTTATTGAACAAACACATTCAGTCTTTTGCTGGGTTTCAGCGGAAGAACGGTACTAGCAACTTAGGCTGTGATGGTAGCCTTTGGCGGACGGGTTGGTTAGTGGTGGTTGTTGGTTGCTGTCTGCGCTCCAGCGGAGGGAGAATCGGGACTGGTTTTACTCCATTAGTACCCAGTGAAGGCTCGACCCATCTCATCTTCTAAGAATGCGCCTTGCTGCAGCAGAAATGAACATGCACTGACACCAACAGTTCTAGGTCATGACAAAATTACGCTGTTTCGGTATTCAAGTTCTCTTACGTTGAATTAACGCGCGGCATGTTGTGTTGATAGATTTTATATTGTCATTTCTTGTTTGTGTCATTCCAGACAAAACCTTTGTCATCTGTGTGGCATATTTAGATCATTGGCTTAGACCTACTGGCAGTGCTTCACCGTGAAAAGTAGTCCAAAACACCAGGATCCCATAACAAGCTTGACAAGTGCTCTGTGAAGGGCTTTCACTAGATCCCAGGTCTTTTGGTTGGATTGGTCTTGGATCTCAGCTTTTGGGAGGTAGGAGGGAGACATGTTGGCTTCTCAGTGGGCTGGGCTCGATGGAAGCAGTGGAAGTTCTGTCCCTCATCCAAGCCCCTTGTTTATTTCCACAGTCCTGTTTAAACGGTGCGTGTTTCTGCTTGAATAAATACAGTGCAGGGATGTTGACTAGGCCAGGGCTGTTATTGCTTAAGTTTAAAGCCGGTTTCCTCCAGGGATATTGGTCCACAAGAGCCAGCCTCCTCCTTGAAGAAGGCTGGTAATTATTTCCAGTTGTAGGTTAATGAATGGAAAGAAGTGCCCTGCCTAGGGCCAAGAGGTTTCTCCAACTACCAAACGTAAAGAGGACTTAAACGTTATTGTGTATGTGCCAAACGACAGTCACTGCTTGCGCTTGCCTTCTTCCCCCTGTTTTGAAATTATGAGATCAAGGCCAAGCAAGGTTATGGACCCCCCCCCC
>OMKK01062399.1:30261-41786 GCA_900302305.1 Polymixia japonica
ATGGCCCCCCCCCCCCTCCCTCCTCTCTCTATCTGCCTCATCAAGAGTGTGCCCATTTGGTAGTGAACTACGTTGCTAGCAGGTGGTGTTACATCATCCTCCTTCTGTGTGTGATGGCTCTCTTTCACACCTGGTGTAGTGCACCAGCATGTCATCTGACTGTTTCCAGTCTATTTGCACGGTGCTCCGATGTGTTTAAGTAACAGCGAAGAATGTATTTTTCCCCTGTCCTTTTCGGCTTGACTTTTCTTAACGGCGCGGCGTGTAATAACGACCGTTCTGAAAAAGAGCGCTGCTTTATGTTCTAAGATGTGCTGTTTGTCCCTCACCTAGGCTCCTATCCTGCGCTGACCCAATGGTTTAACCACCAGGAATAAAGATGAGCATAAGCAGTGATGAAGTCAACTTCCTGGTGTACAGATACCTACAAGAGTCAGGTAGGTGTCTGTGAAGCACTTTCTTCGGTTAAAGGCCACACTACAGACATTAATTGTTAATAATTGAGGTAAGAGTACATCAGTCTGTAATGGTTGTATTAAAATGTAAGCATAGCAAGATTTCATATATAGAACAAATACATATATAAATAATATAAATATGTTTACTTTAAATATTCTCCTCCAGGCTTTTCCCACTCAGCATTCACCTTTGGCATAGAGAGCCACATCAGCCAATCCAACATCAATGGAGCCCTGGTGCCCCCTGCTGCCCTCATCTCCATCATCCAGAAGGGCCTGCAGTACGTGGAGGCTGAAGTCAGCATCAACGAGGTCAGTCACCCTCCCCCACGCCATCAACTACCAGCTAGCAAAGTCTTCCATAATAGTGGCAACTGCACTTGCCTGCTTTGTTTTGAGTTCACACCTTTTAACTGTATTCATTGTCATTGTTTTGCCAGTAACGTATGACTGACATTCTGGCCAACGTTTACAACATACACTCGCGGTTTACAGATGCTAACTTCATGCATTGCATATTTCAAATGCTTCAACATGCTGTTTGTGTAGGACGGGACCTTGTTTGACGGGCGACCCATTGAGTCCCTGTCTCTAATCGACGCTGTGATGCCAGACGTCGTCCAGACCAGGCAGCAGGCCTACAGGGACAAGCTGGCTCAGCAGCAGCAGGCCGCAGCGGGCAGCGGCAGCGCCACGGGGCCCCAGGGTGGTGCCAAGAATGGAGAGGGCGCTGCCAACGGGGAGGAGAACGGAGCCCACGCCTTAGCCAGTAAGGAAACAGCCTGGCTGAAAGGAATCTTTGAGTCAGCACTTCAGCACAAACAGGAGTGTTTTATTTTTTTTTTTCAAGAAAAAGAGTTGACCACATTGTGGAAAATGTTCATGAGTCTATCCAAGACCTTATCCTTGGAGAGCACAAAGAGGGTGTGGCTTGACGTGGTAAAAATAATGTTTACCAGAAACTGTGCAAGCTGCTTGGGATTGGCCTGTCTTTATCAGGGTCTCCTGTTTGTTGGTGTTGGTATTTATGTCCCGTTTTACCTGTGTTTGTTTGTCAGGGTTTGTACTGATGTTTAAACAAAAGGTATTTGACTGTCTCTAAAAATAGAAAGCAACCTGACGGAGATAATTGATGCATTTTTATGTTGGCTCAAAACAGGCACAAGACTTGTTCAGCATTGTACAATATGATGACTGGGAGTGTAAATATATTTGAAGAGCTTGAAATTGGCTAACATTGGAATAACATGCAACAACAGTAGACAAAGACTAATGGTTACTTGCTCGCTTGCTCTGTAAAACCTACAGTCAGTATTTAACCCAGATGCTTGGGGCAGCTCCAGAGAAACCTATTTTCAAATGTCAAATTTATTTTCAGCTCTTCCATTGTGTCTTCAACGTTGTATTTTTTGAGGGGGTTAACTGTCAAAATATTTTGGTTTCACTGTTTTGCTCTCATGCCAGTATTTCTCATGCTGCTGCTCTGCATTTCAAAGCAAACGTCAAATCAGAACAGTACTAAAGTATGTTTGAACAATTTGACAAATATCTTGTCAAAACGATATCCAATGTATTGTAAACATGGCTTAGAAAAGAGGGAATATCAACACACTGGCCAACCTGCAGTGGCAGAGCATTGGTTGGGTAGATCATATTTCATTAAACCATCACACAATTTTCTAATGTTATTTTAACATAAAAATATCACTAAAAAAATTGACTGTGTGTGGGTGTCATGTCTCTAAAGGTGAGACAGACGGTCAAAATGAAAGAATAACACTGTAATGGTAGAGCAGCGAAAGAGTGAATTCACTTAATTTAACAGACTACTATTTTCGCTGTCAACTAGGATGTCTCTCCATGTGCAGTCATTCCCATCCTGTGTGTGTAACTCGTGTTTCGTCTCTGCGTGTCTCTCATCACTCCTTCCTGCAGACCACCACGCGGAGATGATGGAGGTGGACCGGGACGTGGAGATCCCCCAGAACAAGGCCATGGTCCTGAGGGGTCACGAGTCCGAGGTTTTCATCTGCGCCTGGAACCCTGTGAACGATCTCCTCGCCTCTGGGTAAGCATTTTGTTTTTACCCACTATCTTTCTATTCCCCCTGGGTTCTCACTGGTCGTGAAATGTCTAGAATTTTATTACGTTTTCAAAGGCTTATTCGAGACAGGCCAAGTCAGGGAAATTCCTAAACACTATGAAGTCACAAAAGGTCAGGAACTCATACAAATGGGTCACTTCACTGGAATCTAGTGGATGTACTTTTTTCACACATTTCACACACTTTTTTCACACATTTTCACACAATTTCACACATTCGTTGCATTAGTTGGGGGTTATCAGCTGTTTTTTATGTTTATGTACTGAGGCTGAAGGCACTATGCACATATTTGTAACTAAAACCCTGCTATCTCTGTAGGTTACATGGTGTAAACAGAATAATATAATATTTGCCTTGGAGAAAATTGACAAAATTAAATAAAGACCGTGCCCCATCTCTCATTGTAGTAGAGACCAGACTAACGCTTCAGAACTTGTCTGAGTGGCATAAACATGCCATGAGGGAATTTAATAAATTAGGTTATAAAGAAGCTCCACTATAGTCCTGGAATCACTCTCATGGAATTTTAGTCCAGTGAGGGAGGGAGCGCTGCTTTCCCCCAGTGGCCTTTTGCTCTTCTGCATCTCTTGCTTTATCAGCTGCTGGAGTTCTAACTAGAACAGAAGAAAGCTGAACATGTTACACCAGTTCTCTGGTCTCTACACTGGCTTCCAGTTAGTCAAAGAATTTACTTTAAAATACTGTTTGTCATTCTACAGATTATTTTGACGATTAATCAAGTAATCGAATAAAAAAAAAAAAAATTTCACTTCCAAAAGCTTTGCATTTTAAATGCTTTATTGCAAGAAACTGCAAATGAGGTAGGCTATAGCCAATACAGAACAGCCCCCCCTAATATGAAAGTATAAAATATAGTATAGTAAAGTATAAAAATATATAAAGCTATATTTCTTATAGAAAATCAAAAGTTTGTCTAAATCTAGTGTCTCTTCAAAACATACATGTATAAATAAAAGAAAGATACAGCAAAACATTGAGGGTTAAAAATGGAATCTTATTGTAATTGAGTTAAAGTCTATGATCTGCTCTGCTAGCAGCTGTTTGTCTGTGGGATTCCAGCCAGAATGATGGACACAGTTCTCTTGGAGAATAATACGTCTTACAGTTCATGTACAGTGATTCCAGAATGGGAGAGCAGGGATTTTAAATGACAGAGACATCGCTGCACCAGTTGTTGTTTACCGAGAATCATACGCCACCGCCTTTTGATTTCTACTCAGTTCTACATCTCTGTCGGCGCTGATCAGCTGACCTGGCAACTGCACTGCCTCATCACGAACCAACGAGTTGAGCCATGTCTCCGTCGAGCAGAATGTCTGTTTGTCTTGATTAACTCGTCCATTTTCATGGAGAGATCGCATACATTGGAGAGGTAGAGAGGCAGAGGCGGAGCGCGGTGACCACGCCTCCTCCAGCGTAACGCTACGGTCATACTATAGCGAATGTTCTCCGCTGCAACGGTGGACTCCCGTTCATTTCCTGTCTGGAATAGCGGGGCTGCAAGAGGAGCGACAGAACGACAGTGGAGAAAAGTTGAGTGCTGCCAAAAATAGAACGAAACCGAATTGAGTTGAGTTACTCGATGAATCCTGACAGCCCTACTTCCTATGAATGCTAATCAGTAATGTTGTAAAATGTTGGCACTTAATGATGCTGAATAATGAAAAAAGTCAAATTTATCTTTTTTTATAAAAAAAAAAAAAATCTTTATCTCTTGCGCCCCTCACAGTTTGAGAGCCACTGCTCTAGACCCCTTAGGTCATCTGGGACTGGTCCGCTAACTATTCCCAAAGTTAAAACTAAACACGTTTTTTTCACAAGCATTTAGTTACTATGCTACACATAGCTGGAACAAACCTCCAGAAGATCTCAGAAGCGTCCCAACTCTGACCACTTTTAAATCTAGGCTTAAAACCTTTTTGTTCTATACTGCCGATGAACCTTGACCTTTATTCTTTTTATGCACTATTTTTCTGTTGGTACCCTTAAAAGTACAGAGTTTGGTACCCAACCGTAACGCAGTCATGCGTGGACAGGGATTACAGTTGGGAGGGGGGCTGAGCACACAGCCCTGAGGGATGCCGTTGTTGAGAGTCAGGGTGGAGGATGTGGTGGTGCCTATCCGCACTGCCTGGGGTCTGCCCCTCAGGAAGTCCAGGTGCCGGTGTCAACACCAGTCTAGGTGTCGAGTCCCAGGTCAGCTTAATGACGAGTTTTGGGGGCATAATGGTATTGAATGCTGAACTATAGTCAATGAACAGCATTCTCACATATGTGTTCCTCTAGTCCAGGTGGGAGAGAACAATGTAGAGAGCTAGAGCAATTGCGTCATCAGTAGACCTGTTTGGCCTGTATGCAAACTGTAGTGGGTCTGGCAGAGAGGAGGTGATGAATGTTTTGACTAGCCGCTCAAAGCACTTCACGATGGTTGAGGTGAGTGCTACTGGGTAGTAGTAGTTCAGGCAGAGGGCTTTTGATTTTTTGGGGACAGGGACAATAGTGGTCCTTTTGAAATGTGGGGACTGCAGACTGGAGCAGTGATAGGTTGAAGATGCCTGTGAAGACATCCACCAGTTGTATGCATGTATTTGTTTGTGTGTGTGTGTGTATGTGCGGACCCTGACCGAGTGACGATTCTATCCGGACCCGTGACCAATTTCTGATAAATTAATGAGAATAAATAATGTTCACGGAGTGTTATTTTTTTCGGTCATGGCTATAGATAGTGGGCACAGCTAATGTAGTTAATACGGTAATAGCTTCACTCAATTGAGCCAATCAAATCAATTGTTTACCCTGCTTGGCTAGTTCAATAGAGAGAGAAGTGAGAGTGATGGCAGCATGACTTGCTCCAAAATAAGGAAAGTTGATGCAGAAAACAGAACTTTTAAAGATGAATGGACAGACCAATTTATGTAAAGTAAATCCTATTTTGAAAATTGACAATAAATATTGTTGAAACGATATAAAAATGTACGTTGTTGACTTTATTTGATGGACGTAGCGGTAGGCTTTAAGATGCAATTTAGACTTTATGAGGTTCAGACCTTTGCAAGGAGGAACTTTTAGTAACTGGACCTGGTCTAGGTCCCCATAAATAGTATGCAATGCACATAAGCTGCAGGGGTGACGTAGTCTCGCTCTGTCTCTTTCTCTCTAACATATACCCTAGCCTACTCTCTCGCCCAGATGCGCTCTCAGGTAGCGAAGTTTGGCACCGTTTGATTTAACACGAATCGGTACTCAGTAGTACCGATGTAATTCGGTCGGTACCCTTAAAAGTATCGAGTTTGGTACCCAACCCTACTTACGTGAGTTAGTCCTTCCCTGGTTATTACTAGCAGGCAGGGGTCTTGGGCCTTTTGTACCTCCTTGGACGGGGAGTTCTCAAAACATGCATAGGAGTTTAGTTCATCTGGGAAGGATGTAGACATCATTATAGCAGTACTGATTGTCCTATTATAGTCCGTTATGGTTTTTAGTCCAGACCACATGTTCCTGGTGTTGGAGCCCTGATATTGTCTCTTGGCGCTGCTAATAGCCGACTGGAGCTTGTACTTGGATTTCCATTACTCATAGGCGGCAGTCCATGCTTTAAGCTTGGCATGGACATCCCCATTAACCCAGGGCTTATTATTCAGGAATGTTTGTACCGCACTCCTCGGTACAACATCGTTGATGCATTGGCTAATTTAGCTAATGACCAAATCCGTGTATGCGTCAATGTTGTTGTCTTTGAACACATACCACGCTGCGTCATTGGTCTGTCTAGTTTCAGTTTCTGCCTGTGAGCAGGTAGTAACAGAACTGAGGTGTGATCTGATTTGCCGAATGGGGGACGAAGGAGGGTCTTGTATCCTTCCCGAAAGGGAGTGTAAACATGGTCGAGCGCGTTTCCACCAAGCATAGGATAGCTTATGTGTTGGCAGTATCTCGGCAGGACTTTTCCTCAGCCACAATAAAAGCGGACTCCTTATCTTATTTTTTTATATACCTTGTGTTAAGCACTTTGAATTGCCTTGTGTACTAAATGTGCTGTATACAGTGCATTTGGAAAGTATTCAGACCCCTTCACTTTTCCCACATTTTGTTGCATTACAGCCTTACTCTACTCTTTTCCTCATCTACACACAATACCCCATAATGACAAAGCAAAAACAAGTATTCAGACCCTTTACTCTTTTTTTCTCTACTTTTTTGAAGCACCTTTGGCAGCGATTACAGCCTCGAGTCTTCTTGGGTATGACTCTAAAAGCTTGGCAAGCCTGCCTAGCCTGCCTTTGGGGATTTTCTCCCATTTCTCTGCAGATCCTCTCAAGCTCTGTCAGGTTGGATGGGGAGCGTTGCTGCACAGTAATTTTCAGATCTCTCCAGAGATGTTCGATTGAGTTCAAGTCTGGGCTCTGGCTGGGCCACTCAAGGACTTTTAGCAAACTCTAAGCTGGTCTGTCATGTGCCTTTTACTGAGGAGTGGCTTCCGTCTGGCCACTCTACCATAAAGGTCTGATTGCTGGAGTGCTGCAGAGATGGTTGTCCTTCTGGAAAGTTCTCCCATCTCCACAGAGGAACTCTGGAGCTCTGTCAGAGTGACTATTGGGTTCTTGGTCGCCTCCCTGACCAAGGCCCTTCTCCTCCGATTGCTCAGTTTGGCTGGACGGCCAACTCTAGGAAGTCATGGTGGTTAACTTCTTCCACTTAAGAATAATGGAGGCCACTATGTTCTTTGGATCCCTCAATGCAGCAGAAGTTTTTCCCCCAACTTCCCCAGATCTGTGCCTCGACACAATCCTGTCTCAGAGGTCTACAGACAATTCCTTGGACCTCATGGCTTGGTTTTTGCTCTGACATGCACTGTCAACTGTGGGACTTTATATAGACAGGTGCGTGTCTCTCCAAATCATGTCCAATCAATTGAATTTACCACAGGTAAACTCCAATCAAGTTGTAGAAACTTCTCAAGGATGATCAATGGAAACAGGATGCACCTGAGCTTAATTTCAAAGGGTCTGAATACTTATGTAAATAAAATATGTCTGATTTTTATTTTCAATAAATATTCAAATATTTCTAAAAACTTGTTTTTACTTTGTCATCATGGGGTATTGTGTGCAGATTGATGAGGGGAAAAAATAATTGAATCCATTTTAGAGTAAGGCTGTAACATAAGAACATGTGGAAAAAGAAAAGGAGTCTGAATACTTTCCGAATGCACAAATAAACTTGCCTTGCCATTATCTACTCTTTCTTTAACCTTTTCAGTGTTTCAATGTGTTTTTTAATTTCTTGTCTTTGTAGCGTAGATACCCTTGGGATAAAGACCAGGCATGTTATTAGGCTAAAAACACACAGGGGCATCTGTCACTGATCACTGTCTGTAGCCAATGGGCAAACAACTGCTGATTTCCAGCAGTAAGGTATATGTAGTGCTCCATGCTGCATTTGACAGACTCTCTGTCTTCCATTGGTTGGCTTTGGGCCGAGCCAGCCAATCATCAGACTGTTACTTACCATTTTTGAATGGGCTAGCAAACAAAATTGTGGGGGGTTTTTATGGAAAATGGCAAATGATACTGAAAGGTAAATTTGTGTATTCATAAGTTGAGTATTTCCTTAATTTGTTTCAGGCAGAAATGCAGACAGAGTGGGTGACGCCACCCAGTTTCTAGCAAATTTTGGCTATTTTTGATTAGCCCCATTTCTGCTATAGCTGCTAGCTTGAGAAATTACTAGGTAACTAACTTTAAGCTTTGTTTTATATCATCCTTCTTTACTGTTCAATGTGCAATTTAAAGGTTTGCAAGCTCAGGGTTTGTACATGAGTTGGTTGGTTAATATAGGCTTTGTGTGCCCCACAGCAGACTATGACAAACAATTGCAAATATAACATCTTGACCATTCTACCTTATGTGTTTTTTGTCTTTAGCGATTTAAAATAAATAAATAATGATACCATAATCGGCTCTTCTCCATTTTCAATGCCGATTTAAAAGCCAAAGCTATGTAACTGTCCCTAATGTTTGCTTTTTCTGCGTGTGTTTTCGCGTGGACAGGTCAGGGGACTCGACGGCACGTATCTGGAACCTCAGTGAGAACAGCACAGGCGGTTCCACCCAGCTGGTGCTGAGACACTGCATACGGGAGGGTGGCCAGGACGTACCCAGCAACAAAGACGTCACCTCATTGGACTGGAATGTGAGTGTGTGTGTGTGCGTGTGTGTGTGTGTGTGTGAAAGTGAGAGTGTGTGTGTGTGCAGTTTGTACAGTATGACAGTGTAGTGTGTGTGTGTGTGTGTGTGTGTGTGTGTGTATGTAGTAGTACAGTATGGGAGGAGTGTGTGTTTGTTTGTGTTACACTGAGAGCAGTTTTTGGTAATCTAATCTTGTGGTGTATACATGTGACCACTACTCCTGCCAAAGGCATTCCTTGGCTCCCCCTCCCAACCGGATATATGTGGCTGAGGCACTCCCATAAGGGAAAATACAGCCTTCCTCCACTGCTCAGCTGCAACCTGTTATTTTCCCTGGACACTACAAGTTAATGGAGGTGGCCAAATCATCATAAATATTTGAACTCGAACCCAACATGAAACAAACTGTCAATACTTCATATAAGATATGAGCCACATGTTAATTGAGTAAATGTAAGATGTTAGTAACAGTTGAGATAAGGCCAAAAAAAATAATATGGTAATTGTTTTTTGGTCATTACTGCTGCTGGAATCAAAGTGTACAATTGGTATAACTGAGAAACATCTTACGTGATTAATGGTAACATAATGAAAATTGTCTCTCTTCTCTTCAGAGTGAGGGCACATTGTTAGCGACAGGCTCATACGACGGCTTCGCCAGAATATGGACCAAAGATGGTAAAGCTTTTAGTATCTACCGCATCACATTTAAATTTCCTGAACTCTCAATAAAAGGCTATGATCTGTTACAGTCCTTGTCCTATTAATACCTTGGGTGGGGTTCTTTATGTCTCATAGGTAACCTGGCCAGTACTTTGGGTCAGCATAAGGGTCCTATATTTGCTCTCAAGTGGAACAAGAAAGGAAACTTCATCCTCAGTGCTGGTGTAGACAAGGTAGGACACAAATCGCTTTTAGTGGCCATTCAGAGTTCAGTAAATGAACAATGAACACACACTCAGACTTTTCTTTAGTACTATGCACTTCATGGGCAGCTAGGCATGGACCCGCCCCAAAAGAAAATGCAGCTGTTTCTGTTTCCAACTGAAAACCTCTGTTCTTTTTGGATGCACAATATCTGCTTTTGAGAGAAAGTGGAATAAGTCTAGTGAACTAGGGTTGGGCGGTTGGTTGAATACATCAGGGATCAGATTCAGTCGACCGCCAGTTGAAACTCCCTTGCCGTTCTTTGACTGGTGATTTCTGGGATGAAGATTGATTGACAGGAGGATGTACCCTATCGCCCAACACTATAGTGAGCCTTGCTGTAGCTTGACAAAACACATAGATAATGTGTGATAATGGGCTTATTCTTGTTCACTACTGATTCTAAACCTATTTGTTTGCTTCATAAAACTTTATTGAGTTCTTTGTTCTTTGACTTGATACTCGTGATTTCAGAGGACACATGGCTCAACTGCCATTAAATATTATGTTGATCCTGAACACAGAAAACATAGAATTTAACTTTTATGTGTGTGTGTTTGCACATAATATAGACTTTAAACTCATTTCAATATTTTGGATGTCGTAACTGAGGAGTTTGTGCAAGTGACAGCATTTTTTTTAACAAACAAAATTAAACAATAAAATAACTATACGTTTTCAGTGTGATATTGTTGACATGAACAAAGCCAGTCCAGAGTAAACAACAACAGTGTTTCCTCCACGCAGACCACCATTATTTGGGACGCCCACACGGGGGAGGCCAAGCAGCAGTTCCCCTTCCACTCAGGTGAGAGTGACGGGAAGCAGGTGGATCATTCCTCACCACGGCGCTCGTCATGCAAGAGCCTCTGGTTTTACACAGGGAGACAATATGTGATTAATACACTTGTAATTAGAGTTAATACAAAGGTTACAGAGGAGAATTTAGTCTTGTCTAACCAACGACAACCAAATATAGTTCGTGAATCGGAATTGGAACTATTAGAATTAGTGTTCTTTAAAAGACGTGAAGAAGAAAGAAACCGACAACGTTGCGCCGCATTCCCAAATGATGCAACGGCTTTAACCTTGGCCTCTCTCTGCTCCTCCCCACAGCGCCCGCCCTGGATGTGGACTGGCAGAGCAACAACACATTCGCCTCCTGCAGCACAGACATGTGCATCCATGTGTGCAAGCTGGGCCAGGACAGAGCCGTCAAGACCTTCCAGGGACACACGGTAGGACCCCAGTCTCCTTCCTGCATACGTACACTGCTCCTCCCTCCATACGTACCTGCTGCTCCTCCCTCCATACGTACGCTGCTCCTCCCTCCATACGTACGCTGCTGCTCCTCCCTCCATACGTACGCTGCTCCTCCCTCCATACGTACGCTGCTCCTCCCTCCATACGTACGCTGCTGCTCCTCCCTGCATGCGTACTGCTGCTCCTCCCTCCATACGTACGCTGCTCCTCCCTCCATACGTACGCTGCTCCTCCCTCCATACGTACACTGCTCCTCCCTCCATACATACGCTGCTCCTCCCTGCATACGTACTCTGCTCCTTCCTCCATGCGTACTCTGCTCCTTCCTCCATACGTACGCTGCTCCTTCCTCCATACGTACGCTGCTCCTTCCTCCATGCGTACGCTGTTCCTTCCTCCATACGTACACTGCTCCTTCCTCCATGCGTACGCTGCTCCTTCCTCCATACGTACGCTGCTCCTCCCTCCATACGTACGCTGCTCCTTCCTCCATGCGTATGCTGCTCCTCCCTCCATACGTACGCTACTCCTTCCTGCATACGTACACTGCTCCTTCCTCCATGC
>OMKK01062415.1:2421-14545 GCA_900302305.1 Polymixia japonica
CTCTTCTAGTCTCTTGTGGCTTTTGAAATACTTTATGTTTAAACTGTGTGCTGTCAAAACAGTTAGACACAGAATATTTAATGCTAAAGCTTAATTAGTGTAAGAGTTAGTCCTTTATGAATTATAATATAAAGGCACTTCTCATATCCCATGAATGGGAATTACACAATTAACATTGTCAGCAATTCCTGTATGTAAATTTTAGGACAAAGCTACTTAACTAACCAATGTTTGCAGTTTGATAAGAGAAACTGTATTGTGAGCTTGATGGAAAAACTACACTTGGCTTTTAGGGCAAGGGCAGGCAGTTAAAAAAAAAATTCTTGGCAGGTGATTGGATGAGCCATCTGTCTATCACGGGCTAAACCACACCCCTAGCTGCCAGTAGTTCCTCATAGGACGCTGATTGGTCTGAACCAGCTGTGGTTCGCCCACAATCACATTAACTTGAAGCCTGACAAGATAAAAGTACAAAGTACAGGTCCAGCCAGACGCCATGAGCTTCTGGTTTCACATTTTCAGCTTCTTAATCATATATCAACCATACCAACCTTAAGGCTTCTTCAGATTTCTTCAGAACTACTTCAGAAGACACATTGTCCGACCACATCGGATAGTGTTGTTCATACCTTTTCCTACCTAGCTAAACATGAAGGCGGGGCGAGAAGCTGTCCATCATAGAGAACTGGGTGGGAACTGGAGTGGAATTAAAAACAGGAACTAGTCATAGGTTCGAGAGAGATTCTGTTTCCTAATTACTTAAGTCGAAACAATGGCGGCATACCACGGTTAAGAAAAATTATCTCCGCTAACGCATATGTGGTTGTCGTCATAAATACAGACACACGGACAGTAAATGTAATGTAAAATAATTTTGGCAGTAATTCACAAAAACAATTGCCCATTTGACAGTATAGCACTCGTTGGCGCTGGTGCAAATGTCTCTCTCCTCTCCTCTCCAGCATATGAATGACCGCTGATTGTGTTCCATTGATAAAGTAGGCACCATCAACTCTCCAACTAAACTTTTTCTACACATATAATCACCCAAGTATTTGCATAACAATAGTGTGATGAAGGTGAGGAAGACTGTAGCGTTAAAAAGCGGGGTAGGATTAGTGTGAATCGCTCAACACATGAATAGTCGCAGCACTTTTTCAATTCATAAAGTAAGCATTGTCAACTCTCTACCGAATCTAATTTCACACATATAATCACCCAACCACGCCATCAACGCACACATTTTATTCAAAAGATGGTTACGACACAGAGCAAGAAGGCCTTTTTCCTTGTAATTGTGCCGCAAAGAGTCAAACAAATGTGGATACAGGCGAACGTTCTCTGAATGAAAAGCTCTAAGCTATTCATTGTGAGCGGTGAGCAGTCAACTCAAGGCTTGTAGTTGATTGAACAGATGGAATTTGAGGAATTTGCAGATTCGATTCCAGCCCATTTTTACACCTTGGCACACCTGCCCAATCGCTGCGGAAAGTGGGCGTAGACTTCGGAATATCGGTTTCGGAAAGTTCCTAAAAAAGGTGGACGCAGACCCCTCAATGTGACCAATGGACACAGACCTCTCAATTTGACCGTCGGAAAGGGGTTTTCCGAAGCTATACTGCGTTCTGAACAGCAGTTCTGTGGAAGTCTGCAGAGCGCTTTAATTATGAAAGGACTACTAATACCATTTTCCCACCAAAATTATCGTGTATATGCGGGTTTTTTTAAACGTGGGAAAACCCGATAAAAATAAGCAATTGACTCCTTTCCCATTGCCAGTAGACGAGTATGCCTTTCTGTTTTTGTGTTTTTTCTGGTGTGTCGCGTTTAACGTCGTTAGTGGGTGTTACTGGGTTTATTGTCCAGTGGGAGAAGTAATTTTTGATTTTCCAGGATAGGTCATCTTTAATATAAGTAACAGTCATTTCTGCTTGGTATTCTTCACAGTTCAGAGTTTTACCTGTCAGAGGCATCTAGTCCTTGATGGCCTCAAATATAATATCCATCACTGAGCTTTCTATGTGTGTGTGTGTGTGTTTGTGTGTGTGGTTGGGGGGGAACTGGGGGCAAAAAGAGAGAGAGAGAGAGCAACAGTGCTATGGGATGCTGATTAAAGAGCTATTAGGAGATGCTGATTAGTAATATCAAAGGCTTGCGTTGTCTTAATCACATCTTCCATCACAGTGACTGTGGAAATCTATGGCTTGTGTCCCATTTGTTTACATACACATCAAGTACATAATTTAAAGTTTGATGAATGCAACTTAAAAAAAAGTTGCAAATGTCGCTAGAAAACAAACAAAAAAAGTAATAAAATGTGTTTTACTTTGAATATCTGCCTCCAACTTGAATGTATAATATTCTCTGACATAATGCTGTCCCATTTTTGGGGGAACATATGTGATTTAAAAGCTTTGCTTAGTAAAATATTCAGGCATTCATAACAATCGAGAGGTATATACACTCGGTTGCCTCCCTAATCTAATTTTAACGATATTTTCAATGCAAATCATTAAATAATGAAATTAGTGCTTTGTGCGCGAGTAAATGATTAATGTCTTATCTCTGAACGATGCACATCTCGGAACAACTGCTTTAGAATTACACGCTCCATTAAAATATTGAAACAAACGTGGTAAAAATACATACATAGGAAATAGTGAATATCTGGTTTGTATATCAGAGTATTCCCAGTGCAACTCGGCAAATATTGCGCATGGCACTAAGCAGTCTGGATAATGATGGATCAGATACTATTAGGAGAGCCACACCCCCCCTGATTAAATGATACAATAGTGGTAAATACATTTTGTTCTCAGACATCACTCCATCAACCGTCTAAGGCTTTTACAATTATTCATCTTTTCTTTCCAAATGGGAAAAGACGTCCTCTCTCCAGAAGTCAGCGGTTTGTTTTCTACGTCGTAAACAGGGAGGTAGTGGCGGGTAAACCCGGCTAAACTCTGTTTTCCACCTTTTTATGATGACATAAATCATCATGACATACGTTCATACTATACATCATAGTAAGTAATATCAAACTGATCAAAGTTAAATGAGGATACAGCATCTTTGAGGAGAAGGACACGAACTTATTTGAAAATATAATGTACCCATCTTTCATCTTGATATTATAGCATTACACCACTGGTCACACAATAGAATCAAAGATCAATACACGATGCCACCGAGTTTTGAAGAAATCCACATGCTAGCAGAAGTCAAAAAGAAACACAAAGAGAAAAACATGAGAGAAACGGAAGATAAGTGGTTATAGAAAGGTTGTGTGTGTCTGTATTTTAATACATTTGTGGCATTGGAAAAAGATGCGGATACAAATTGTCCTGCTGTATATCTACTGTTGTCATTGTGCTTTGATGGGTTTTTCTCTGGCTGCTTGATGTTCATATCTCAATGGGTCTTTGAGACACAGCGCAGCCACGTGTCTCTCCTGGTGGCTGGCCTTTTTGAAGCTCAGCTCCGACCACTTCTCTGCTAGCCAGGGCCCGCTAATGCACCCCGCGCTTTCACACAACACCCAAAAGTCTTAATCCTCCATTTAGATTTTCCTCGTGTGGTTTCTGCAGTGTTGAGAGGAAGATGACTTTGAGAATTATTGTTAAAACGAGAATCTTTGTCTTACACACTATTATCATAGTGGCCTTTTTTTGCCCTTACTTTTATCAGGAATTCTTAAGTGCCTTCCACTACTGACAAATAACTGATATTAATTAGCAGACCTCACCTAACTGCACCAAACCTAACCTGACCTAACTGCACCAAACCTAACCTGACCTAACTGCACCAAACCTAACCTGACCTAACTGCACCAAACCTAACCTGACCTAACTGCACCAAACCTAACCTGACCTGACTGCACCAAACCTAACCTGACCTAACTGCACCAAACCTAACCTGACCTAACTGCACCAAACCTAACCTGACCTAACTGCACCAAACCTAACCTGACCTAACTGCACCAAACCTAACCTGACCTAACTGCACCAAACCTAACCTGACCTGACTGCACCAAACCTAACCTGACCTGACCTGACTGTCACTCTGTCTCCTTCACATAGCTAACAGTTGAAAGCTGAATGCTATCTTGAACTTGTAGCATTGTTTATCTGGTTAGCAATCATGCTACATCTCATGACGTATGTAATTGAGGGGCTAGTAGTAGGAGAAAAGTGGACACGTTCTTTATTTCACTGATTTGTTAACTGTTGCTGTGATACGATGTGACAGTTAGCTCCGCCAGTTACAATAACATTATAGCATTAGCTAAGCTAATTACTATTTATCTTAAATATATATATTTAGTGTTCTTAAGTATTTAAGAGTTCGTAAGTATGCCATTGGTAGCAAGTTGAATTACCAGCCTAAATTAACACTTACATTTGATGCTAATAACTTCATTTACTACAATGATAAACATGAAAAGCCTTAATAAATAGATTCTGAAACAAAAACTTAAATAATTTATCTTACAGAGTCGTCAGTCTTTACGTCGAATACCGTTTTTCTTGTTTATATGCAAAGAGGGAGAGAGAGAAAAATGTTCCTGCCTGTCTATAATTTACCATAGTGAAGGATAATCGTATTCTTTTCAACACAGTTAGCTTCATAAGGGCACATTTCTGTTTACAGAAAATACATGTTTCTGGTTTTTTTTGCGTTGATTGATAAATAACGTGATTATGTCAAGATGTTGATTGGAACTGATGTACACTGTGCAGCCTAGGGGGTTACAAACCACCCTCATCTCTCCCTTCCTGTTGTGGATAAAGAGGAAGTGATTTGAAAAACATGCCAACCATCACTCTACTAAATGCAGACAGAGATGTGCCACAGTTTTGCCAGAAGGTGTCATTACTGTGTTTACACTTTGGCTGTTTGTCAACACAATGACACGGTTACATCATCAGGCGAAATAAACACACGTAAACATGACAAATGGGACGTGAAAACAATAACTTTGATTCGTATGAGGCATCTCGGATGAACCCAGCAGCTACAGATGTTTGCGTTCACCCGTTTACATGGCACATAATGACTTCATAAAGCGTAGTTTAAAAACCGTTGTGACAGTCCTGTTCGCTGTGCGGATGAAACTCCTTGGCTTCAGGACGGCAACCTTAACAGCAAAATAGAGCAGGAAGCTGACTGTTGTCCACCAGCGACAGCGAATGGACATTTATAAAACTGTCACATTTTCACCACCTGGCACATCTTTGAGTTGACAACAGCCTCCAAATAATAGCTGGTCACCTGACACATTGACTGGTAGAGCAGAAAAGACCAGGAACAACTAAAATGTAGCATTAAGCCGGTGGGAGGTGTTAATATCCAACCTGCTCAGAAGTGACTTCAGACATTTGTACAGTTGCCTGATCCCTGCCACATCTCCTCTGTGGTCTCCTTCAACCCCTCCTTCATGATCTCCTCCACCTCCCTCCTCTCCCAGCAGCAACTGGGGGCCTCACCCTGGCCGTCACCTCTGCATTCATCCTCTTGTAAGCCCTTATTGTTTACACTGTTTTCTCTTATCGTATAAATGTTGTGTACCATGTCTCCTTCTGTGCTTGGATGAATGAATGTCTCTACTGTGCCCGTGAGCGTGTTTCCTCCTCTTCCTCCCTAGGGAGGTGCGTGCGTGTTGCCGTGGCTTCAAGACGGTGAGTGGCACTGTACTGGCTTGGCTGCGCTGACGTCCTGGAGACTGTTGTCGACCCGGCCGGAGATTCTCACTTTCTCACTGTCTTTTATTACTGCCCCATTGGTCCAATTGTATATTTGTTGTTGTTCCATATGAAACTCGTGACTTGATTCCAAACTGCCCACTCGGCACCTATTGCACACCTGATCATCCTGGAAGGGGATCTCTCCATCGCACGCCTTCCCAAGATTTCTTCCATTTTTTTTCCTAACCAGGGTTTGTCCTGGGAGTTTGTACTTGTCCGATGGAGGGTTAAGGTCAGTTTAATTCTTGGTAATTGTGGGCTTTGAGACTGTAACGTGATGAAGGACTATATAAATAAACTTGACTTGACTTTCTTTCACCTCTGCCCTTGATATAGCGTCGGTAACCTTGAGCAGCAAAACACCATTATTTTTATACCGAATGCTCATCTCCTCAAGATGCAACAATCTCATTTACATGGCACATCTCTGGGAGTAGAATTCCACGCTGCAATATTGCATTGCAAAAGTAAATGGATTTCCAAGCGCTGTCGCACATATTCCCACGTCTTGATGTGTTTTCTACAGACAGCAATATAGCTGCAGCAGAGTGGGGTGTGTAACACTGAGTTATCTATCGTCACTTCTGTCAGTTTACTGGTAATGAAGTCGCCAGTGGTTGGGTAATTTATTGGTGTGTTTATCACTATGCTAATGGAGTTTTGCCTCATTAAGCCACACACTGTAGGCAGACATTTTGTTTTAGGGGCTAGCCAAACACGTTTGGCTCTTCCATCAGGTATCAACTCGCTCCGCTCTCTCCTAGAGAATTGTTGAATCTTCAGCTTCTTCTAGTCAGTTATTTTTGGTAATTTGTCTCATAATTCATTCTCGTTTTGTCCGCCTGTCAGAAATAACTTATTGCAACAATATACAACCCAATTTTACCCTTGTATCGTATCACTGCAATAGCATTCATATATCCGTATCAGTTGTTTATTACTGCAAACGGAAAAAGTAGGAGTTGATTGTGAAAATTCATTACCCCAACAGTTTGTTTATTTCTTGTAAACAATGCCTTTAAAAAACTTCTCTCAAAGAAGTGTTGGTCATTAAATCACAAGGCAGCTTCACAGAGGTCATTAGTTTTAATGACTACATTGATGGATGAGGCTGTTGAGTTCAGGTTGATGAGGTCAGGGCATATTTGTGTGGAAATAGCCCTTAGTCCTCACAGCAAACACAGGCTGCTGTCTTAAACCATCAACACGATTCTGTTGACTCCTGTGTGTGTTCCTTTGTTAGTTTCTTTATCTAGATGAAGCTGTCACAGGCAAGGTTAGAACCGTGTTCCCCATCGTAACCTATTCCATTTGGAGAATGCTTTTATGCAAAACACCTCACGGAAACACAACGCATACATTTTTTGCGTGGTTTGCCACAGCGGGAATCAAAACCCTAAGCCCGGCTGCATCAGCACAATGCTCTCAACCCGCTCTCAACCCGTGGCTCTTCACAGTGCTCTGTGGATGCTAATATCGCTCAAAACACCAGGAACTATTTCAAGCGTCAGTCAAATAAACTGAGAAAACAACAGGTTCAGAAGAGGCTCTGAAGGCACACATGGGAGAGCCCACTGAGAATTGCAAATATTTTGTTGTTGTTTTTTTAAACAAAAATATCCACCAACGGTGCCCAGTAGTTTTGTTCACCAGAGGGACAAACAAACTGAAACAGACAAAACCTAAAGCAGTGAGTAGTTTTTTTTTTGTTTTGTTTTTCTGGCTTATAGAAGAGCCATCCTCATCTCTCAGCTGGGTCAAGTTCAAGCTCATTCTGAAGGAGATGGAATCAGCTTACTGAGTATTTCACATCCTGAAGTCTATACGTAACTCTACCTCTATAACTTCTACCACTGACCTGAACCTGAACCTGTAGTTCCTAACAGAGGCTGCCATGTTGTATTCTCTACAGGCCACGCCCTCCAGATGTGAGATGATTGGATCATCAAAAAGGAGGAAGCACGATGATAAAAAGTACAGCTATCGATACAAAAAATATAAAAATTCAAGACTTAGCATGTATTGACTAAACTTTCGGGCCGTGGTTAGTGAGGTCGTCGTCCAACCGGAGGGCCAGGTTTTCTTTCTCGCTGTGATCATACCTGCTGAAGAACCCTTAAGCAAGCTTTGACCCTTACCTGCTCCAGCGGTGTAGTATTACCAAGCTGACCCTGCGCCCCAACCGGAAAGAGAATTTCCCCCCTGTGAGATGAGTGAAGTTTATCCAAAGTTCATATTAAGTGCGTTGTACTGTTGCACTCTTTTTATGATGCTTCTGGATGAAGACTTCAGCTGTTGTTTTCGTGATGTTGTCCTCAATTAACTTCTCGTCTCTGATACTGAAAGATGGAAGCTTTCCAAATGTATCTCATCCTTCTTCTTGAAATTAGTTCCAGGCAGCTGATGAGTGCTGCTGATTGAGGGCAGGAAAGTAGCAGTAATTAAATATTTGGGAGGACTAATGGAAGACACAATGGAGCGTTAAGGTCAGTGTTACCAATGTTCAGTTGGACTTGTCACAGATCCAACCAAGAACTAAGAGTCCGTGAAATAAACATAATGTAAGGTACCCAAGGCTACTTGATAAATGCTTTTAAGCACCTCACTGTACCACGAGTGCATTTTCAGCATTGTGCCAGTGAGAATAATGTTAGTACCATTATCTGCCCATTGATCACGCAAGATGTAACTTTAAAACCAAAATGTAATGGTATATGTAATAAGATTTGAGACCAATTTGCCTTTGCCAAAAATATCTAATGAGATATCTTGTATGCTCTAAAATATGTCCTTCTTTTTGTGTATGTATTTCCATGCTATATTGAATAAGTCTGCAGATTTGTACTAAATAATTATACACAAATAATTTAGAGAATCTTTTTTTATTTTATTTGTCAGTACGGATATGGAATGAGAAAAAAATATTATTCCTTTTACAACTTTCCTGTCCCACAAAACCAAACAAACAAAAAAATACAGTTATATTTATTGTAGGTACATTGTTTACAAACAATACAGTTAAATAAAAAAATAGACAACTGCAGTAATTGGCTGGTTTTAGCACCACAGCTGGTGTTATAATTTAGATTCTGAACTGCGCCTTTAATGTTGAACAGAACTGAACTGGTTTGGAATATCAAAGAAGAGTGTGATGAAACTATTAAATGGAACAGAAGACCTCAAAACATCTCGGCTTGTGTGGAGCCCCTGACCGTTAGCCACACCGAAATGCCAATTCTTTGATGTTGTTTATTGCTTATTAAGGTACATGTAGCACACTGTGTTTTATGAATGTAGCAGTTGTGACAATGTGACAATGTAATTTCCCAACAGAGACAAAGTACATCTCATCTTATCTGTTTTATCTTCAGCCGATGTGCTACACCAATACAGTCAGAGAGAGAGAGTGCTACTTCACAAATGCAGGTATCGAACAAACAGGTGCTCTTTGGGTCCAAGGACATATAAGACCAAAAGGAGAAGAGAGGTTCGACTTGTACTTTGCTTTGCGATCAATAAGCCATAACCAGAAAATACCAAGGTAAACTGCTTTGCTAAAATGAAAAAGCTTTTCTGAATGCTTAAACACTAACAGTGACTCTTGAAGCACCATCTCTGAAACCATTAACACTTGCAGGCAATGCATTTACCAAACTGTGGCAAACTGAACGCACGTGTTCTGCTTTTCACTCGGTTTGTTATTTTATGACACACTTTTTGCAAAATTGTGAACACAACTCACTGCTTTACACTGCGCACAGAAGCAAAAGTGTTTTTCATTTCTATTTATATATTAAAATTTTTTTGAGAGTTTGAAGAGTTTTGCAAGAACTGTTTGCTTTTGCAAGAGATATATAATGTGTTGCTGGTTTGGTGTAAGGTTTTTGCGGTTAGTGTGGTTAGAGAGTTTTGCAAAAATAGCCTATAGTTTCAAAGATAGTGCCTAAGCATGGATTTCAAAACAGGGTTTGGAAATAGTTTTCTAACCTTAAAGGAGATCTGTTTGAAAAGACTCGTGACTCGCTGGTAGATTCTGAACTGTAGAGACTGAGAGACGATTTGGGATCTGCGTGACGAAAATATGAGAAAGGGGAGAAGTTCTCCGATCTGCGGCCTCCGGTTTGCCCTTGGCCTTTGCATCACCTCCGCGGTTTCTTCTCCGACTCCTCCTGTTTCGCCAGAGATGTGTCAACTCGGACACTGTTTTGGTTGTGGTGTGATAGAGCTCAGCGGGCAGATTACAGCAGCGACACTGCTGGGATTAAGGGCTCTTCTTCCCTTTGTAGCTCAATGGTCACGGCATGGCAACGCTGTAACCAAGTCAAGTTTAGGGTTTCATCGCCTGCTGGGGCTCCCCGCTCTAAAAATATACCTACTCACAGTTCTGTTTGGCACTTCCATTAAAGTGTTCAGCAACTCGCACATGTTTGTACAGATTAGCTCAACTGTTGATGAATTTTTGCATAAAGTGTTAAGTTCTAAATGTATCTTTTCTCTCTCTAAGCCATTTGTTTTTATTCTTAGGCGAGATATATTTAGACTTCGAGATATTTCCCCGACAGCGTGGCATTCTAGCGCGGAAACGAGAAAACGCAAAAATAATTCAAACGCGCTCACGCGGACGCACTCCCTGTAAACCCTTTCACGTCGACGTTCTCGTTCTGTCCTCCGTTCTCCCCTTTGACACGCATCTCGCTCCGCCAAAGCTCTCGATTTGAGACTTAGCGATCCCTCTGACCGCGAGTACGCTCTTTGATGTTCCACCGCGCGGTGTTGTCCTACAGGACATCGTCTGCGCCGCCGAAAGGGTATCTCCGGCCTGAGAGATTACCTTCCGGCGGGTTTAACTGTCTTCACGTCGCAAAAGCAAACATTTCTACCTCTGCCAGATGGTCACGTATGGTGCACTGCTTTAAAAACAAAACTTATCTTTGAAAGACTGCTCACACTTGGCTGCACGTAGTAATGACATCATCAATAGCGCTGAATTGTAGTGAAGTATGAACGTGTGAATTCAGTGGTTCACCGCATTACCCCAGAGCTCGGTAGCAACAGAAGTCATGTAACACAAACGCGTATCTTAATTAGAAATCACTGGGATAATACAACAACAAACAAAACCAGAATAAAGACAATCAAGGCAAAATTGTAAACTTAAGATTGACAGATAGCTTTGTCTACTGAGGCAGTGACCGCCCAAATTACTTTCAACTGTTTTTCCCTTATTACATTCACATAGCAACCGCTTTTTAATGACTTCAGCTGAGTTCACAAAAGTTCAGTGAACAACTTTGTGACATAAACAGTATCTGACTTATAAAGAATTACTGCACACTCTGGCTCCACTTGAACACACAATAACTACCCGGAAAATTGCAATATGATCACAGTTTAGATTCTGCCAGGATTGAACATTAAGTCTGGATTTACAGTGTTGTCTCCTTCCATGCGTCAACAGTAAGTATGATCGCAACCGAGAATCCCCTTTCGACGGCCTTGGTATTAGAGCCGCTGCTGCCAGCTCCAGTTGTTTTATGGCTGGATTCAGATGTTTTGTGGCTGAACCTTGATTACAACGGCAGTGCTGCTCATTTCACAAATGAACAGCTCAGCAGACACCACGCCCTGATGTATAGTCCGCGTCGCTCTAAAACCCGCTCCCCGACCGCCCGCGGGTCCCTCCGCCGTGGAACCGCACCACCTGGTCCTCCGATCGCCCAGCCGTTACCGCGACGCTGGATCGATGACAATATCTCGCCGCTGCCAATAAGGATTTTTAATGACGGTTTGAGAGAAGAGATGTGTGTGTGTGTGTGTCTCGCGTCTGATGAAGCCGTTGATGGAAAAGACAAGGCGTAGGAATATGTATCTGTCCTTCCCTTAGGCCTTGTATTTGTTTGACCTGACATTCAAACTCTGCGGTCTCCTTTTCGTGTGAAAGGCGTCGTCGATTCGCGCCCAGATGAGGTCTGTATTTCAAACTGGTGTGGCATCAATGTCACCTGCTGCCTGTGTTTGTACCCATTCTTATAAACGGTATGAACAGACGGTTATGAGCTCCCTTGTCTAATCCACCACCAGGGTTATTTATAGGACTGTACTGTCACAGGGGATCCAATCTCACGCGGAGTCTGAGTGCCAACGGAGTTGTCATTGTCATGTGTCATTGTCATTCTGCTTCTGCACGCCGAGCCTCGACACATTTCTGGCCAGCAGTGCCCTCTTTATATATCTTTTCCACATTAAGTCGGGGACAGAGAAGAATGGAACGTCGCGAAACATCACAAAGACAAATCGGATTTGGGTTTGACCTTTCGACCCTCTCGGAGATTTTGACGTAAAGCGAACCGATAGCGAGCGCAGGTCGGGGGCCGGACGCC
>OMKK01062506.1:6100-22235 GCA_900302305.1 Polymixia japonica
CCAGAGGTTCTGCAGAAAATCAACAGCTTACAGGAAGAGAGGAAAGGAAGAATGAGACACCAGGGGTTTAGAAAAAGGGGGGAGAAACCTGAGCTATGAAAAACACAGCCAAGGACTCACTGCTTTTCAACTATTCCAAGTGGGAGGAATTTGAATCAGTGTCCAAACGGAGAAGGGAGGATTATTCCTTTCATGAAGGGCAATCAAATAGGAACTGTCTTTTATAAAAACAGTCCCGTTGCAGCCATGCTTTGGGCAAGGATTAAAGTGGCAAATTCCCTGAGTAGTTGACAGGATTTATATTATATGACATTTCAGTGGAAAGGCACTAGGAACGGACTGTAAAAAAAAAACAGACTTGAGATGCTGAACTGAAGCCGCACAGGACGACAAAATGGTTCCGCGATAAAGAATCAGTTGTTGTCCACGTAAGAGAGCAACAAGTTCCCGTACAAACCTCAGGGTTTTCATTTTCAGAAAAACACATGAAAATACCAAACTTACAGTATGACTCTATATAGAAATTGCCCATAGAGCTGTGCAAGTCTTCATTATGTGTGGATTCAGCAGTCATCAAGGTTAAGGTTATGGTGAAAGAGTTGGTGTTTAGGTAACTGATCCTGAAAAGCAGTGCTCAGGCAGAGAGATGGCAGGTTGGTAAGGCTAGAGAATCACACTGCTTAGTGATTACGGTCAATAGGTTGACGTGATTTATTTGGGTGGCGGCTGTTTTAAATTGTTTCAAGGACGGGATAGGTGAGGTTTGCCACTTTATTATTAAATGACTAGTAAATCACAGTTACAATTGATCCAGCGATGTCTGAGATCGATGACACCTGAGGGGGTAAGCCCCACCCCTCCGGCCTTCCACGCAGGTCAAAACAAACGCTCAGAATCATTTGCAAACGCGATTTGCCCCAGCTCTGGGCAGTGAGCCATGGCTTTAGCGGTCACGTACTGGTCACACAGGTAGCTAGGTAGACAGGCTGGCTGACTCACTTGCACTCCTCGTCCAGCAGGTGGAGTAGCGCTGTGGGCTTCTTGCTGATCAAGTTGATGCAGCCCGTGTTGTCGATGTAGTCGATGTTATGCCAGCTGATGCCCTCTGCCCTGTATTCCTCCTATGAGGGGACAAGATACACACAGAGAGGTCAATATTGGTGCTCACTTTCAGATACGGTTCGTGGTTAATGGCATTTCTCCATGATAAACTAAGACAAAATGTGATATTAGCATTGAAGATTATGAAGGTCGTCATTAAGATCACTTATTAAGATAAAAAGGATGACATGACTGTGTCAGCAGACAGACTGAGAAACACCTCTATAAGAGAGCAGGATGTTTTAAATTCCACTACCAAACAACAATGTGGCACATGCTTTTATGTCGTGCTATAAAACTCTTCACAGTGCCTGTCTGGCCTGTTAATGGTTTAATAATAAAGAAAGGCATTCTTAGCGTTTAGCAGTGTCCTTCCTACTACGTGTTGTTTGTCTATGTTCCTGGGAAAGAGAGTGAAGCAGTAACGCACCATAATCCAAGAGAGATTTAATAAAAATCAATGGAATCTGGTTTTATCCGGTTCCTTCCTCTTCTTTTAGCCCAAAGTCAGAAAGCTGAACAAAACCAGTTAATTCAGGTTGCTAATGCCGTTTTTCATTTTGTGGGCATTAAAGAATTGCCCAAGATGGAATATGACACTTCTCTCTTGTCAGAAACAGAAAGAGCTTTTCTCCACGAACTACACTGTAAATGTGTGTATGTTCATGTGTATTTCCATCTCGGACAAACATTGTATTTCTATAACCTTGAATGTTGTCAAAATTGATGGGAAGTCATCTCTAACTGAAGGGACATAACTCGTTCAATTAGGCCTCAAATTTGTAGTATTTGTTTGTTGTATTTAAACAGAAAATATTTCAATATCATTTGTGTTGTTGGACCAAGTTGTAGACAGAATTAGCACCAACATTGGACCAGTCTTGCGTTACTGTTTTTAGTGTGCCTTTCAATTTCTGCAGTGCATTTTCCATCAAACAATCCAGCATATTCCATATCACTTTGTTTCGTGTTTGTGTTAAACTGTTTTAACCAACTATGCTCATCCACACTAGATATTATTACCCCACTCACAAATATCTACCTACATCTACAGCTAGCATGGATGAATAACAACATCCATGTTTTAAAAAGGTTATGTAAGGGAGCAGAGCAAACGTGGAAAACCGCCAATCTTCATGTACGTTTCTTGTAGGTGAAACTCTGTAAAATAAAGAACAAAAGGAGCAAGAGCCAAGAGTCTGGTGTTCATTCCCGACTCCTCTACTCCTGAGAAGATGGCACTAGCCCAGTCTATATAACACTTTTGCACACCATCTGTATCACATGAGACCATTTTCCAGTCCCGTAGATACTACTGTCACCAAATTCCTTAAATTATAGTCTAGTATATAGTAGCCTCTAACTTACTCTTGTGTGTAAGTAGCTCTCTCTCTTTTTAAGGTTGCATTACTGCAGAACCCCTCTGTTAATCTGCAAGTCCTTAACAGCTCTTTTATCAAGGCAGGTTCAGGCATGTTTTTAACAACTTGGTAACAATGCAAAGATTAGATCAGTTCTCAATTTTAATGACACCGAGGCTTCCTGTATACATTCTTTTACATCATCTTACCTTGACAGCTGTAATGCCATCTTCTCTTGTTTTAAAGTCCTGGCATGGCTCACAACGGTTGAGAACCAGTTTCTCTAGAGGTTCTTATTCGCTGGACTGTTTTATTGTTTGTAAAGCACTCTATAACGCCGTTTGTGTTACATGTAGTGCTAAATGAATTAAGTTGTATATTTTTATTATTATCTGGTACACAAAGTCTTTCAACGTTCTTGACAACCCCCACGAGTGAAACAGATGTTTAGAAATGCAAACAGATGTTTAGAAACGCAAGCAGATGTTTAGAAATACACATGCCATTAGATTCTGCAGTGCACATGGCACACGTTGCCCTTATTTTCCAACTGCCGACTACGGACTGTTACTTTCGTTCCAGTTCCTTATCACTGCTGTCATTACTACGTCTTCCTCCCCGTCTTCAATCCTTTCGCAGTTGTATCCGTCGCTTTGGTACGCAACGACATTTGATTTGTCAATGTGGCCAAACCCCCCGATAGCCAACAAAAAAAAAAAGACCCCCCAAGGCCCACTCGCAAGATCCCTATAAACCGTTCAGTGTGAAACGGAGGAAAAAAAATAGCTCTCTAATTAGTGTACACTAATGTGTTCAAGTATGTGTGTGTGTGTGTGTGTGTGAGCCTGTGTGTGCGTTCATGTTGTGTCTGGGCATTTCAGGAATTACTCAAGTACAGTTGGGTTTACGAGAGGCGGGGACGTCATGGGCATAGTTGAAGAGGAGCCAGCTGAGTGGGGAAGCAGCTTTTACTGTCTATTGTTTGTTGCTAATCGTAGGCTTCTCCTTCTACCTTGGCAGCAATCCTCGCTTCTCACTATCAAGGAACTAGACTGAAAAGCTGAATAACAGCTGCCGAATCCATTGTTTTCTTACTCAAATGAAAAGAGGACGATTATGATTGACGAAAACTGTAATTTAAGTCAGTCCCAAACAGCTAACTGGTCAAGTTTATAAGATTTACTTAGTTAGTCTTCAAGCATTTGACAGTTGTAAACTGTCTTTAACAGCGTGAGCAACAGTAGTTTAGAGGATGGAGAGATGAGCGTGTGACCAACGCGTCACCGGGTTCATTTCCGAGACAAGGTAGGAGAATCTGGGCAGCGGAGGTGAAGGAGTATCACTTTGTCCTACAAGTTATTGTTGAAGCACCATCTGCAAATCTCCTCCTCTGATCGTCAGCTGCATTTATCTCCAGTGAGTCTCAATATTAACATCACCGAGCCAGAGATCAAAATATAGCCCTGCCATCTCTCCTTTCACGAGCACAGCGTTTAACCGAGATAACACCCTTGTAGGAACTGTAAAATCTCTCGGGAGTTTTTACGATCTAGCATGTGTAGATGCACACACACGCCTTGACAACTGTGGTCTGAGCCCCGAGTTGTGGAAAACATTAGAAATCAATATGAGCGCAGAGCTGCTGACGGTTTCACAGCTTCAATCGCACGTTAAGAGTCCCTGGGTGACGCGGAAGCCAATACACACTTGCACGTCAGGGCTGGCCTGTTAAAACATACTGCAGTCGTACTGGAAGGCTGAGAACGTTGATAACACAGCTTGAGCGAAGAGTCATGCTAAATCCAGATAGTATTCTTTAAATTAAATGAGTATATTTGAAACTCACGAGCAACGGGCTCACGGGTGAGCAGTATAAACATCTACATGACAGTGTAGCGTCAAGTCAATCACAGGGATACCGTGTGTGTTGATACCGTACATAACATTTTCAACAGCATTTTCCTATAGTTTTAGTGGTAAATGAAATAGGAAAAGCTGAAATATTACAATAAAAGAAACACTGTTTCACTTTAGCCAATTCTGTCCTATATCAGAGCACACAATTCATGAATCAAACTGAAATCACCAATTCTGCCCACCGGTATGTATGAACGTCCAGAGTAGCGCCGTTGTGATGTCATTCACTGTTCTTAGCCAACCCTCAGGGTCCGGTAAAAACAATCGTGTTAGGAAATGGCAATTGCCAATATAATGGCATATCAAAGATACCACTTCAGCAGTCTGCAGTGGCTCAGTGAGGAAACTATCACTGCTGGTCACTGAATAGATCCGCTGAAGCTCTGCGCCATGCCAGCAGTTGTAGCAGGTAGATGATAAGGGTATATAAGCACTTATCCTCGGGGAATGTCATTAACTGATAGGAGGGCTAATTAGCACAGTGATGTTGCACGTTTCATCCTGATGAAACACGGTGAAGGCTCAGGTCTGCCCACAGTAGGCCACACACAAAACAAGGACACGTGCAATCACAGGCAAAGACTGCAATACACACACATTACGTTTATGTATGTATACGCTATGTATACAGGTAGCGCACACACACACACACACACTCACTCCTGTTTAACTCGGGACTGACGATCTCTTCAAATTTGTTTTTTTTTGGGTTTATAGTGAGCAGTTTGAAGCTTGTCACAGTGAGATATGTCCAGTGACTACTGTCTAATATAACATAGTTTTACATAGTTTAGAACAGCTTTGACACATTAATTGGCTTGACTGGTGAGTCACCATTGGCTTTCTGAAGTACTGGCAGAACCAGCAGGGCTAGCCAGATTAGTATGAGCTGATCGCAGATACATCACGGTTATCTGGTTGATGTCAACTTGGATTTCCTCTCTCTGGTTTGGCGAGTGTAGTATAAATGAGGCTAGTCTCCCTAGTTAGCACTAGTGAATTCTCTAATCATAGTCAACCCTAGCTGGTCTAATCTGGGAGTGACAGTCTCTTCAGAACTGGGTTAGCCTCCTAGTTGGCCTAGTGCATCGCCCCTGCTATACGCATGAGTTCTATGACTAACCTCTACCCCTTGTTCTGTTTTTTCATGTCTAATGCTGTGTGTCATGTATCCTTCTGTGCTTGGATAAAGTATCTACTGTCGCTATGAGTGGGTTCCCTTTCTTCCTCCCTAGGGAGGTGTTGCCGTGACGTTAAGACGATTGTTGAGGCGGTGAGTGGGACTGTACTGGCTTGGCTGCGCTGACATCCTGGAAACTGTTATGATGTTGGCTCGGCCAGACACTCTCACTTCCTTAGTCTTTTATTACTGCCCCATTAGCCCAACTGTATATTTGTTATCATTCCATTTACAATCTGTAACTTCACTGACATCTGCCCACTTGGAATCTATTGCACTCCTGACCGTCCTGGAAGGGGATCCCTCCGTTGTCAATCCCAACATTTCTACATTTTTTCCTAATTAAGGTTTTTCTGGGAGTTTTTTCTTGTCCAATGGTGGGTTAAGGTCAGGGGGTGTCGTTTAATTCTTTGTGATTGTGGGCTTGTGAAGCCATTTGAGACTGCAATGTGACTAAGGGCTATATAAATAAACTTGACTTGACACACAAAATAAGCCATCTAAATGTACTGTATATCCCAAAGCAGTGTAAAAAAAAAGTGAGGGAGTATTTTGCAAATGAAAAGAACAGCCTTGTTGTATTGCTGAGAAAAGGGTTTGCTTTTCACATTAGTGTTTTTGACAGTTGCCATGAGAAAGTCTACTTCACCACAATAGATAACTCCCAAGTCATGCTAGCCTCCTGCGTGCTTTGAAGGTGAAATGCTTGAGCTATTAATTACATAAGCCAAGAGTTCATCTGAAGAACAGAACATCTTAACACGGCAAATCTGACAAGACCTTAATTCACAGAACAAGTCTTTGGATTTTATTGACCTTAGCTTAAGCTTCAAAACCAACAAACCCTCTTAGGAGTGACTCCACGTGCGATACCTTTCCATAGGTCATTTCTGACATGAAGAAAAGTCAGGCTTCGTGAACAAGCGCCTTTGTGTGGTAAAGGCTCATTGTGCACACAGGCCTTCATATTTCTGTGTCATAAATGGACTGCAAGGGGACTTTGTTGGAGTGGTTGCGCTCCCTCCAACATGTCAGGGCACGGCCGTTGTTTCTTAAGGTAAACACCGTGTTTCACTGCCAGGCAAATCTCTAAAAGATCGCGGCTTTAAAGGGCCCTTTGAAGTTAATCAGTCCACTTAAGAAAACATAACTCCATGGTAGGGGTGGTCACAGGGAAGGGCTGATGTGAGTCATATGGCTGTCAGGCCCGCGACTAACGACGTCGCATAATCCGGTAAAGAATTCCTCTTGTTTCAAGGCCATTGTAATGTATGTATACTGCGCGGTCTGATAAGGGTGAGGGACTTCCTTGGAAACGGTCATAGTCACAGCACTCGAGTGGGTAGATCTGTGTAAAGATAACAGTCGCAGCGCCGGGGTCGGCGCCGGGTCAGGGCCCGTAATAGTAAACCGGTCCCTGAGAATAATCAACCATCAGGGTGTCCACTGTCAGGGGCGCAGTATAGAGCGTGTACAGTAAGAAGACGCCTTACCTGCTCGAGCTTGAAGATGTGCTGGTTGAAGTAGTGCTGGAGGCGCTCGTTGGCGAAGTTGATGCAGAACTGCTCGAAGCTGTTGTTCTCGTAGTCCTCGAAACCGAATATGTCCAGCACTCCGATGGATAAGATCTAAGGAAGAGAGAATCGCACAATGTGAGGAAACGTTCCGCCGGACCGCGAGGATCTCGTGTCTAGAACGGTGGCGTTAACTTGCGGTCTTGTGATGGTGTCTATTCTATAGACGGCTCATCTGTATGATGCTCCGGCCCACCTTGGTGGTCTCCTCCAGGTCCTTGTTGTTGAGCAGAGCGTGGTTGATCCTGAAGACAATCCAGTCAAACAGAGCACTGTACAGAGACTTAGCCATGGAGTCCCGCACCGTACCTGCCTGGAAGAACACACAGATGACTTCGTAATTAGGGCCGCTGCTCGTGTCTCAGTGTCTGACGTTTGATCGATGCGGTGGGGGAAACATGATCAATACACACATACACACAAATGATACACATATATCACTGTCGAAAGCATTGCGCTCAGAACACTTAATGGAAAATATTTAACAGACTATCTAAGAAACCGACACATGACTCAAGGGATAAATAATGTAGAGATATGAGACCACACTACTACCATGAGAAATCTCTGGCATTGATAAGCCCCACCGAAACCCTGGCACCCTGTACCATGTCAGAGCACTGCAGCTCTGGGTCAGTATTAATGTCATTAGCCAGCCTAATGCTCATCAGGTTGACACACGGGATCCTCCAATCCCGTCTAGTGTGGCACAGGCACTATGGTGTGCTACGCTTCAATGGATTGGGTTAGACTGTTAGCTTTTTGCACTCAGCCAAATGGAAAAATTAACCTTAAGCCAGAGGAATTGGGCGAGCCAAGATGATATTTAGTAACACTTTACTGAAGTCACATTATACAAATTGGCACAGTAGCTATTTTACCTTTAAACCTTCAAAAATCTAATGAGACACAGAAGCAGTTTCCTTTCGTACTCGCACGTGTTTTTTTATGAACGTTGTAATAGCCTTTGTTTGGTTTACTGCACGTTTGTGCCTTGGTGTTTGTCTGTTTTAATGTTGTAACTTTATCTCTTTTATGCCGTTATCTTGGCCAGGCATCCCTTGAAAACGAGGTCTTTGTATCTCAGTGGGATTGACCTGGTTAAAAAAAACTGGGGCTGATTGATTGATTGAAAAAGGTTTATGTTCATTTATGTACAGAAAAAGGTTCAAACATACTAACTTTTACTTTATACCATTATCAAACTTCATTTTTAATCCTCTACTCAATTAAAAATGTGACTTTTACATTAAAGATGACCCGTTGTCCTCAGAATGCATATATCTCTTAAAATAAGAGAGAGAACGGCTGCTCAAAGTTGTCTCTACATACTTAATTCTGTTGTCTCTTCTACTTTATTGTTAGTAAATCCAGACTTATTATTTCGAGCTTTTCATGTTGTAAAACATTATTTTGAATCGCATACATACTATATTCAAATGACCCATACGTTTTTAATTTAGATGAAGTTGGATTAAAATCATCTGAAGGAAAACAGCCTTGTAACTCTTACAACACTGAGATAATTACAAAAATGCTCAGATTTCTTTGAGGTTTCGAGGAAGTATGATGTCAGTTGAAAGGAAAGGAGAATGTTGCAACTATTAAAGCAATATTTACACTGAGACCACCCAGTGTGCTGGTAAAGAAAATACTTGTTCCTTGTTCATTTGCGATGGTTCCTAAATATCTAATGGACACTGAGGATGTTGCTTTGTTTTCATGGTGGGAAACGGGATATTTCGTGGGCAAACATTGTTCTGGCAGTTTCTCTAGCTGAGTATTATAAATCCACATTGTAAAATGTCAAACAAGAGAGTCAAATGAATCACACTAATAGCTGTGGGACACAATGTGCGTGCGCTGCGAAAACGAGGATAAATAAACTGTTAATTGCTCAGTTACCGAATACCGAGGCTGCAATGCAACGAGTAGTTGGTAGATTAACCGCATCAGCGGAGGCCGCTCAGTCCGAGCGGCACGCGGCGTCGAGTGTGTCTTTGTCTGTCCCTTCTCTCCATCGTTCAGATGGCTCTTCTCGTTCGCTGCGTTTGTTTTCAGAGAGAGGGGGTCCTAGTGAAAGCTGTAGATGGGCTTGGAATGTCTTCGCTTCTCTCTAAACAGAAGGAAGAACTATGTGTATGTGTGTTAGTTAATCTGCGCAGGCCTGTGCGTGCGTGTGTGTGTGTGTGTGTGAGAGACGGTGTATGTACAGTGTGCACGTATGGCCGCAGATTGGAAGAGCTGGAGAGAGGAATAGAAGGAGGTCCGGTGTGTGTGTGTGTGTGTGTGTGTGTGTGCGTGGTGCGTGCGTGCGTGCGTGCGTGCGCGTGTGTGGGTGCACGCTGCCCTGTAAACACAGCCGGTGGAGGCAGAGGAGCTGAGGCTACAGTTTGATTTTATGTCCAACTTCTTAGTTTAGAGATATTTGATTTGCACAAGAAACACAGAAAGACAAGGAAGCTGCCCATCCGTCTGTCTCTCATAATCTATGTATCCAGGACTAGACGACAGCAAACGGCGCAGCACTAGTCCTGGTTATTGACCACGGCTGGCGTTCCCCCGAAAGCATCTGCGTACCGAGAGCATCTCTGTTCCACCTCAAATCTGTCCGCGAGCGCCAGACAATCTTGCGATCGATGCGGTCGATCTTGCGGTCTTACCTCGGCCAGTTTGTAAGGTACGATCAGCCTCTCTCCCACTGTAACCGTCTTCCGTGTCGTCAGAGCCTCAAACAGCATCTCTTCTTTGACCTGAGCAACGAGAGCGAAAGAGAAACAAAAACTAAATAAATAAATAAATAAAGGAAGAAAATCCACAACCTTGCGTCTCTATCCTTAATGGACCTGTTAGCACTGTGACTGAGGAACCTTGGGCCTTTCAAATATATTAAAATGGTTTATTTTGCTGATTCTATACTGATAGTGAGATCATTCCAGAAGCCTTTCATCTTGGACAGTGTTCGGGTAAGAAGGAGGCAGGAGATGTACTCTGATACGTGCAGCAAGGCTGTCGGTCGTGAGAACCAGCTAATCCTAGTTACTGACACAGCAGGATGTTTATGGGACAGTGCAGACCTCCAGCCCCCTAATACAGAAATGAGATAGATTGGAGAGATATGCCAATTCTGTCTGAATCTACAGCTATTCAATTTCAAGAACCAAAGTAACAGGTCGAGGAATCTGTTTCTGAACTCAACAATCTAATGATCCACAAAGAACTGATTATCTAATGCAACAAACCGCATAACTAAGATATTACTTTATAATCAGTGAAGCGTAATCTAGACAATATGGATCATGCACATTAGCTATGCCGGATAAACATACACATACTATGTGTGTTTATTCGGCAAATGTAAGGGATTCACCATTAGCTGCTTCCAGAAAATTAAATTAAGCGGAATTTGATGGGAGAAAATAGACACTGTATTTCCACGTTTCAAATTACCCGTTTTACAGACTTTGTCTGGGAATGTTGGCACAGAGACTTCATGGACCTTAATGGTAGACTGAGAACAGCATGAGATCTCTCACTCAGAAATTACTGTCCTGTATGATGTCCAACCAATTCCCCATGAATCATTCTGTTAACAAAAGGGAGTACATTTGATCCCATCCTGATATTCATGGTTCCCTTTGAAAGGATGGTAGCGTATCTTAGTTGAACTTGCAGTCACAACAATTATGATACACAAAGACATGTCCTTAGTACTCCAGATGTTTGACCTTGAACCAAGACAGTTTGGAGCATGTCAGTTCACATATTCATATGAAAGTTTAAGTGCTTTCGGTTTTCTTATTAGTTTTGCATTTTTGTAGGACACAATCAGCCCTCATGAAGTCTAGACAGAAAGAAGATTTATACCTCTAGAAGGGTGACAAAGTAAAAAGTGATGTAATTCGACTCAAAAGCAAACCTAAAATTCCTGACCAAGGAGTGGCCTGTCTCCCCTTACGGAAAGGTTTTACGCAAACTATTTCAATGGGAAAACACTGAACTGCTTGGAAACATGACTACCTTTCTCTGGGTGGACGATACCATTTTGAATGGACGACTCTGCAAGTCTGAACACTGCAAAGAGGAAGCTAAACAGATGAGAAACAGCTCACGCTGGCCTTTACCTCCTTTCCGCATTTTGATCCAAGAACACATTCACGGTACAAAGGCAAACCCTACCCCGATGTTTTCCAATCCAGTGCAGACATGATCTTACCTCCAGCAGCTCTGAGACGACGGGCAGGACCTCTGGGTTGCAGATGTCGATGGAGTCGTCCCTGTAGGTTTTCCTCTTGTAGCGGATGTTCCCCAGGTGGAGAATGGCCGACAGCAGGGAGAAAATCCTAAACAGGCGATGATTTACATCAGAACAGCAGACGTCTTAGGGGGCTTTTCGTGTAGAACGCCCAGACTGCAGACAGACACTGATGAGTTTATGGGCAGTGTGCCTGTCTGTAGTTGTTTACAAGTTGGTCACGAATTGTCATGTTAACATTATGAATTTGACTCAAATGATAATGAAATGGATTAAAATGATGTGGTTGTTGGTGGCCATCGTGACAGGGATTGCGTGTGTCCCATACTTGTGCAGAAGGTCTGAATGTACAGTATGAGAATGAGAGAGAGAGAGAGAGAGAGAGAGAGAGAGAGAGAGAGAGAGAGAGAGAGAGAGAGAGAGAGAGAGAGAGAGAGAGAGAGAGAGAGAGATAGTGTGTGTGTGTGTGTCTCACTGTTTCCGTGTGGAGGGCAGGAACCCCACCATCTCCATGGCCAGTTGCAGCCTCTCAAAGTCATGCTTCAGGTCCTCTCCTTCTACTGTGAAGCAGTCCTGCAACCACAAGGAAACCACGTAGCATCAGGTGGTCTAACAGCAGCCATTACAACACGGACTCACAGCAGCCAAAAAAGCTATTAGGGGTTACATTATGGGTTGGCTATATTGGCTCAAACTAAACTATAATGTCAGCCAGTCTTACACTAGAGCTCTACGATTCTGCGAAGAATGCAAGTATCAAGTAAGGAGTTTTTAACCAAGACGGTATCTTTAAAATGTAGACAGTGTGTCCAACAAAGAAGCTTAAAATAATTTTTTGTTTACTTGGTGGCTTACAACCTGAACCAAAAAGCAGCAGCAGAGTAGCTTGATGCAGACAGAGCGGGTGACTCGCACTGAGAGAGGCTATCATTAAAGCTGGGTCAAACTAACCAGCAACACCAAGCATTTCTGGTGCGATTTGAGGGCCCTGGTGAACGGCAGCATACGCACATTCTGCTCGCAGGACGGAAAAATACGATCTCGCTCTCTCAACAACCCCCGTTCGTGGAAATTTGGCAAGCTGGCAAAGGCACGGAGAGGAGCACCAATTTACGAGCGCCTTTAAAAGAGCGATGTGGGCCGAGCTGAACCAACGGATATAAGTCAGAGCGGGACATGTTCGCGGAGATGGAATGAGCATGACCGCCAATTCACACAGAAATGGAGACGGGCGCTCGTGTGCACCCGGCTGCGGCTAAATCTGCTTGCGCACATGCACGCGCGCACATGCACACACACGCGCGCGCGCGCACACACACACACACACACACACACACCTAGTGCGTAGCCCTGCATGCTATTCCTCCCAGGTTTGATTGTTGTGGCTGCGGCTGAAGTGATTTCCTGATCTTTCCTTTGCTAATGCTGTTGACATGCATTAGCATGTTTAACACCAGGCTCCATGCTAGACCACCTAGAGGCTCCGGTGTGCTCATCAATCTGTCGCTAAGGGGGAAACAGTGCTGGGTGTTTGCATACTCTCGATGCTTAATATAAACGTGCACGGTGACACGATGTAGTAACTTGATGCTAATGCCGTCTACGCTTTTGATAATAATACGTAGCTGCACGCACGCCCACAACACACGCACCCTCTCCCCCCCTGGCTGTTATACACACCTCTAATGTGAGTAGGGGTCTTGTCTTTACGGGCCCGTTCCACTATAGCTGCCATAATTATCACATACCAAGACCATGGAAAGACAAACACTCCCAACACCGGACTAAACCAGCGAGCCTCCTTCCTTTCCTCCCTCGTTCTCTCTCTCTCTCTCTCTCCTTTTGTGGCCAAAATCTCTCGACCAGCTATTAGTTACTCCGTTAGATTTCCATGGTAGGAAATGTAAAAAGGACCATTTCACCTTTTTTGACAATATAATTCTTCCCAGTAATAACAATCCGTCGAGGTAGAAAAGGCGTTTGAGGTTACTGGGTGCAGTAATTGGGTAAATTCATGGGCTATTTTACACACTGATGGTTCTGTGGTTTTGCAGACATTTCATAATTTAGTCGTTCACCAGGCCTCTACTTTAAAAGAAACACTGGCTACTGTAGAGTGCCAGTCTTTTTTTGTCGCTGGAGAATTATGTACCCTTTTCCTTGTATACCATTTTATACTTACCTTTATGTGACTTCAAACGATATGAACAATCATTGCAGGGCTGATAATGTGCAATGTACAAATCAGTCACATGTGAAAAAAAGTTACTGGGAGAAAATAGGTTGATGATGTAATAATCTACTGATTATTAAAATCGCAGATTGTGAGTGATGACATTTATATACATGTGACATAGTGAACAAAAAGCGATAACTAATTTCCCACCACTAAAACCCTTAAACACTCACAAAAGCTTTAATTTGGTCATTGACTTCATTCAATCACATTATTTCTAGTGTGTCAGGTCCCCGTTTCGAGACAAATTCAATGATTGAGAGCTGAGGATGTTTCCTTTGGTAAATAATTAGTGACCTTCAAAAGCAGAGCTACAGTTGTACCAGAGAGGAGGGCTGAGACGTCGGTTTGTCTTGGCTGACCGTCACCAATTCGTTAGCTGATTAGTGTCAAAAGGTCAAAAGGTCGCAGCAGGGGCCACCTACTGTGCAAATGTGTACGTGCTCAAACACACACACACACACACACACACACAGAGAGAGCTAGGCTGAGTCAAGATGTACTCATGCAACCTGCTCTTCCTGGCTGCACAAACAAGCTGAGACAGACATACTGCACACATGCATGTGTGATACAACCATGCAAACACAAACACTCTCTTATTCACAAACATTTGCACACATACAGTCACACATTGTCAGATTCTTGTCACTGAATTGGGCCAAAGGCATTCGTTAGCAGATTAGGATCTAAGGAATCCCAATCTGGAATCTTCCCCGAGTTGTCTGTAATAATAGTAAGTAGAGTACGTCTGCAGAGAGCCCAGATAGATAACTTCTCTGGTATCAGCCCTGTAGATAGTTATAGTTCAGATATGAGGATGATGTATCTTCCCATGGCGAGGAATCTTGGACTACCTCAAATGTAGGCTAAAAGTCTTTCTAAATGCCATGAATTTCAAATAGATTTATTATTATACCCAATGTCTTATGACTAATAAATTCCTTTCACTATAATTCTCTTGTTCAAAGTCTGCCCACATTTGTTCCAAAAAAGCCGACGCTTTTCTCTCTTTATCGTGGAAGCTTTGTTTTGCAACACTCAGATAAACCGTTCATTGTCAGTGACCAAAAGAAAGCCGTACAGAGCGCAGTGAGCTACGGTGACTGGGACAAGACTAGGCATGACGGCACGACACAGAAAACAACAACAACAACAATAACAACCACGGAGAAAGGCAACAAGCAAACAAACCACCAAAACCAAACCAAAAAGCGTGGGAGGGAAGGGCAGTTGGAGAGCGTGCGGTTGTGCGCAGAATGTACTCGTGGGCAACTGTGATCATGAGGGGAGCAGCGAATGAGGGAAAATCTGCCAGTTCAGGATCCTCCACCATACAAGCCGAATAGACGTGACACAATACACACACTCTGGTGGCGCAAAGGCAGAGATACTGACCGGCTCGCTTTCATAGTAACTCTCCCAGTGCAGTCGGTGGACTTTCTTTGTCATCTGGAAAGGTTAAGGTAGAGTCGATGGGAGTGTTAGGGTTAGAGAGCAGCATTCAACTGACAACACATAAACATGGACTACACACACACACACTCACATACACACACACATACACACACACATACACACACACATACATACACACACACGTGCTACTAACAGCAATGGATGGACATGCTGTTAAATAGAGGAATTGAAGCAATGTGTGAATTTCACAGCTCCATTCTATACACACATAGACATACATGAACAGGCACACATATGAAGAACATTAAAATCAAGCATACACACTTGCATATAGATGGTGAAGACGTACACGCATACACAAAGTTTGGAGACAGACAAAGACAAACGGACACATGATAAACACGATCACATTCGAAAAGCGCGGGAACATACCGAGTCACGTACAGCACGGACAGAACAGGGATGATACCTGCACATTTGCTACAAACATGCAAATGCAAACTTCAAAACAGTATTTCACAATGTTTGATAACTTTGTTAGCTAGATGCAGAATGAGTTATGGATGGATCGTTATCGACTGTCTGGGCACGGGGAGTTTTGAAATAATGACATTTCTTGCCGTCTGGCTGGTTTGAGAGTTTGATGGCTTATGATATTATTATAAATTTGACTGCTTATAATGCTTATTATCATTATTAGAGAGGGGCAGAAGAGGATAATGAACAGGGTATGGGAATTGTGTGTGTGTGTGTGTGTGTGTGTCAGTGACCGCATATAGTAGGAGGAATGGAAGGAATTCCCTGTTCTCGTCTCAGTAGGCTTTAGGTCTTTGGGAGGAGGGGCAACAGGCCATTAGCCCTGCCTGTTTGTCATGATATGTCAGAGCTCCGTGCCTGGCAGAGGTGCGATACATTTTAAACAATATTCACATTCCACACTTGTAATGGCCTTCTGTGTGTGTGTGTGTGTGTGTGTGTGTGAGTGTGTGCGCATGTACACTCAATTCTTGTATTCCCCGACATCTCCCCGACTAGAGCGCAGTCTCTCCGTCAGGGTGAAACTAGGCCGTGTTGCTCTGTTTTCGCCATTGC
>OMKK01062510.1:0-13219 GCA_900302305.1 Polymixia japonica
GTGTGGTGTGTGTATCTGTGTGTGTGTGTGTGGTGTGGTGTGTGTGTGTGTGGTGTGTGTGTGTGTGTGTGGGAGGGGGGGTCAGCTGTTGTCCTTTGTTCACACTAATCCCACCATATGAGTCTGGGTGAAGTATATGGGTTAAAAGAAAGAAAGAGAGAGAGAGAGAGAGAGAGAGAGAGAGAGAGAGAGAGAGAGAGCTCTTGAGGGTTAGAGGACGGCTCCATCTGTCCCATACGGTGTCACAGCAGTAGCTGCTTGAGACTAAGCCCACTAGGAATCTACTGGACCAACTAGTATATGTGTATGGGCCTTTTGTATTGATCTGAACCAAATATGAATCAGATTCAGTGAACACGTCTACAGTGTTTTCTGACATGAACAGCAATATGAAAGCTGTGTGGTTGTATATCCCTTTGTTGAAAATAATACCACTGAGAGTGACGTTCAGTACGTTGCCTTTGCTGTAGAGTTGTCAAAACGAGGCCCTGGGACCCTCTGGGGTCTCTGAGGGAGTTCTAGCGGTCCCCAGCGAGACGAGGAATCGCTTCATTCTACTGGAGTTTAATTCACTAGAAACTAGAAACTGTCCTAATCAGAGAATGTATAAAAATAACTTTTCTATCTATAGGATTCACTCTCATCTCTGTTATCCCCTCGCGTACAGTTCTACAAATCAATACTAAATCACTAAATCAATAATAACAAATAATCGTATACGATGGGGGTGTGTCTGCTTGAGGGTCCATGAAATTAAAATGATTGGGAGCCTCTGGCTGTGAAGAGAGGTTTCTACCGGTGGATAAAACTGAACACCAAGTATGAACTTGGCTTAATCAAGAGAGCGTCAGATTAAATAAATAGTGTTGAGCGTTGAGCTGGAGTTGATCGACGCTGTTTTCAGCAGCGTGGGCAGGAACCAGCGCTAGATACACACCGAGTTATGGATGTAACGTATGTGCAGATGTGTCATGATCACAACCCCGACTGACTCACCGCACTCACAATGAATCTTTAATGCTTTTCAGCGCAAGTGGTTCTCAAGTGAGTTAAGTAATTTCTATCACGCATCACAATTACGGTTGTGGACGTCATTTCCATTGTAGCCATGAATATTAATTTGTGGTATTTTGTGACTAATCAGTGTGACCAGTTATTGTAGGAGAACTGGCCCAAAGCGTGACTCCACGGGACACGTGATCAATTCTGATTCATGGTCCGTTGTTAATAATCGTATCGAGACCAAGCTTTCATAAAGGGAAAACCGGTGAGGGAATGGTCCTGATCTTTTAGCTTTCAGCCATATTGTTCTTTGCCAAAAAGTTGTTTTCTCATAAAATGACGGACAGACATCTTCCTGAACAGGAGATCTCACGTGGTCGGCTTGCGTTGAGGAATAATTTTAAACATTATCTTTCAAAATTCCCTTCAGGTAATTTTATTCCAGTAAAACAGAAGACATGTTACACTTTAACTAAACGTTGACAAACAAAATAATTATTTCCTTGAATAAAGTTTCACTTCATTGTGAAACACTAGTAAATGATAAATTAGGATATGATCACAACTGATTTTACTTACAGTCTGTCTCCGTCGGTAGGTGAAGTTCTTCCACAGCAGTAAACCCAGCTGAGTGAAGACAGCCATCTCACCTTCTGCCCAGAATCACTGAGCTCCAGCCCCGTACTGTTAAACGAGAGAGAGAGAGAGAGAGAGAGAGAGAGAGAGAGAGAGGGAGAGAGAGAGAGAGAGAGAGACTGTCAGCTCCCGCCTCTCAAACAGTCCAACAGGCAAGAAAGGACTCTGTCATCAAGCTAACTGTTTTCCAACTGTACTATAAGCAAGAGATTAAACAGGTCAGCTAACTAGCTCTATAAAGTCATCGAACTATCTTCGAGCTCACGAGTGTACGACAAGCAAGATAGCTTGCTTGTTAGTGACTTGTCCTTGTATAAATATTATTATATCTTCGACTGACACACACAGCACTGTTCGGTCACAACGGTTTGCTACTATCGGCCGAATGTCTTTCACCAAAACGTATTGTTTCTAATTTCCAACTGTACAAAAGCTAAGTGTGCAATCACCAAAACAACCTGACCGTGTAACAAAAAACAGCCAACAGCATGAAAGCAAATTCACCAAAAATGACACAGCGGTCCTGCTCCCTGTGGTAGAACAAGCCAACAAATCAGCCACTTCAAATACAAAATCAGGAATGACAGGAAGCAGGAGAAGCGGAAGGCGACCATCGCCTAAATAAACCAACAGTCAGTTATCAACCATGTAACCACCAAGAAAAACAAAGTCAAAAGTTAAACTGACCCCAGAAAAGACAGAATCGCCAATGACAGCAAACAAGCCAGATAACACGATGGTCCCAACAGCAGACCAACACTGAACGCAAAGCCACGGCAAATGAAGACAGTTAATGACAGGAGGAGGGTACTAGCTAAACTCGCAGACCTGTTTGATGTTAGACTCCTCATCCGGCCAAAGGTCAGAGGTCAGCGTTAGCTTAACTATGTGGGCGGGAGGGGGTGGGTGAAAGTGGTTGGCACTATCCTCGTTGATATAATGATACGATATTACACACAACCTCCATTTCTGAAGTAAAACTAAATGGCGAAAGACTGACCACAACACTATAGCGCCTGTCATCATTGATGGCTCTAAAGCGGACCACTGATTAAACAGCATGAGTAGATGTACAGTCAGCTGTAAGTTATGCACAGCTTGTCTGTAAAGGGACAACTGCCTTCTATTCACTCTTGAAATCGACGTTAAATCACAAGTTGAGCGAGATTCATCCTGTATGTCAAGCTGTGTGGGCAGCACCTCTTCTTGTGCCAGCTGTGTGTCATTGTTTGTGGATTCAATAGTCCTTGGATGTGTGGTCAAACCCTGTTTTGAGCAACACACACGTTGACCAGACCAGCGAGTCCATCCTCATGGACTCAGCACTGAAGAAAGACCAAAATTTCCAACAAAACATTTCTGTAATTCTGACTTTGTGCCTTTTCGTTTTTGTGCGGAAACGTCATTAAGTACACAAGAAATATGTCACAATAGTTCTGCAAATCCATACCAACTTTGATGGCTAGATTGGGGTTAGATTGGGGTTAGATTGGATTTTCCCCAATGGTTTGATGAAAGACATCCTGTTTATCCTGCTGAGTTTCAGTGTAATTACACAGGATACATCAGAGAGGGGCCATACAGTGGAAGGGTTGCAGGGATATACTGTATATGGTTGAAATAAACTCCTCGTCCCTGTTTCATAGTTTTAAGCGACGGATACGGAACTTGACATTACGATCCAGTTCAGTGCGGTTTTCTATTGTGTACGCTTGGTCTGGTTTGAGACACGGCGATGCCAGCAGGACAACACCGTTATCACATTATATCCTCCTCGTTCGTACAGATACACATCCAGCTCACAGGGAGACTTATGCCATTAATACTATCGTTAACAGTCTTTCATTACGTTTTAAGCATTACTCGATTAATTCGTCCCATTGTACAGTCTTTTAACGGAGGAGAAAGCGAATTATTCTAAGGACAGCGGTTAATTGCGTGACAGACCAACAAAAAACCCCAAATAGATGTTCATGTTTGGTTAAACGGTGATATAAAATAGGGGGTTTGGATGTGGAGATGCTAGCAACGGATGAACATTCATCCCCCAGTTCAGCTTCACTTCTACACCTGTTACATAATAACAACCTGCTGGAGTTTGGTCTGATAAAGTGATGCCACTGGATTGCATTCAATGTCACAATAGAAACAAACAAGGACTTTGGGATTTCCAACCAGTCAACACACCCCCTCACACACTATGTGAAGCATTGGCACTCTGATGCTCTCTCTCTCTCTCTCTCTCTCTCTCTCTCTCTCTGCGAGCAATGAGTCAACAACGCAAAGTAACCGTCGAAGGCTATTTGAATAAAACATAACTGGATGTACTAATAACACATTTGGCACACAGGACATTATCTCCTCTGTATTAAGGATATGCACTATAACATTTTGTCCTGATGATGCAATCTGTTAATACTTAAGCTACTCGCTGACTACGCCACCATTTCATCAAGTAAATTATCGCAAAACTGGATAAGTGGATTTCGTGAGACCCTTCAGACCAGTGAGACCCTTCAGACCAGCAAGGTCCCCAGAGTCCTGTTGCAGTGAAAGAGAAATCTCTTTTCCTATCTTTTTTTGGGAACAACTTAACGTCACCAGAACATGATTTATCTCCACAAAAGAAATGTTCATTACAAGTAAACAGCTGTTTTCATGAAAGCGCAGATGTGTCTCTAGTGGATGTGTTGCACGACCAAGTTAATGAAAGAGAGAGAGCAGTGGGGGGCCCAGAGTCACACAATTTACACATTTAATAAGAACGATCTGGCATAAAGTGAATGGACCAGTAGTTTACTGCTTAGCAATAATCCCAGCATGTGTTCATTTTTGACTTCCTGTTTTCTTTTTTTTTCTTTTTCTTTTTTTTGCAATCGATTCATCAATCGAGATATTGTATCCTGCGTTTTAAGATGAGACCGAAAATAACAGCTTGTGTTGAGCGAGAACCCCAAATGGTGCAAAGCGCCTCTAGTGTTCAACATGAATATTGACATTTTTCGACTTGTTTACCATTATATTCTTACTCACGTGTTATATCTCACAGTAACACAGCGTCTTCGCTTTTTTTCTCTGTTCACTATTCAGTCAAATGTTCCTCAAAACATTTCCCAGGTGATTCAGAAGTGATCTTGTTCCATTAAACGTCTCCATGTGAGAGAATCAATGCTTTGTAATATAACATCAAATTGACAAATACGCTTTTTTTAAAACCATGAATGAAAACTGTTCGTCTGCAACAACAACCGCTGCAACATCACCGCAAACACGTATCATTCAAACCAAACATTGTATAGCACATAAATCCCATAGTTATCGACAAAAAAACAACACAAAAATCCACTGACAGAAATTAAAAGCTACATTTCTTGGCCAAAAACCATTATCTTTATTTAGTGCAACCCAGTAGTGCTGATGTCATGTGGTCCAGTGATGGATATTATTGTATATCAGATGTATACCTGCATGTCATTGTTCTGCACACTGGGGTTACTCTCGGTCATCTGAAGCACAGATGCTGCACAGCACGACAGACGCGCACAAACACAACTGACATCCGTAAAAACAAGGACTTGCACTTTTGTCATTTTACCAACGCAACAACACCAGCTTCAAACTAACACATCCGTTCAAAACATTGCGATTATTCTGCAACTTTACGGTTGTAAAACAATATCTCCGATGTGAATGTGAAAACAAGCGCTCAACCAAAGCGGCATAACCCGAATAAACTAATCATCCGAATAACCTGATTTTTCTTGAGTGTTAACAAATTCACAGTCATCAGGTATCAGGTATCAATTAACGGACCAATACAAAAGTTTTTAATTGCAACGCGATGTCACAGATGTCATCTTCGGGTAAACCAACAAAGAAACTCATCCAAAAACTCAACAGAAACTCACTCACCAACCTTTATCCCGAACGCTGTAAATATCCGATCTTCCTCGTTTCATAAATTGTAATCCCTCGTCTAGGATAACGTATAAAAAAAGAGAACTTTTCTCCTCTTTTTTTCTCCTCGACCGTTATTGTCCTCAGCTGTTCTCTGTCTCGGTTTCACAGAACTGCCTTTTTTTTTTCCTCCACAAAGCTTTTATAGCGCAGAGCGGAGGAGACGAGAGGAGGAGAGGAGGAGAGGAGGCGAGGTAACTATCGGTCAGAGGCAGCCTGCCTGTGTTTATTGCTGCTCCCATATAAGGGAAGCACGTGTGGACTCAAAACACGTCTTGCCGGGCCGTGGCGCCCCCTATAGTACAGGACTGACGGTGGGCTCCCACAGAGACAGGTATAATGTAAAGCTGTAGAGATATCCACACTTGTTTTTTCCATTCTCCACTTATCTGTCTGTCTGTGTCTGTTTAAATACACAGAACACACACATAGACACACACACACACACACACACGCTCAGATAGGAGATGACGTGCGCGCAGAGCCTCATTCATCAGTTTTTGGTGCGTTAGGAACGTCGAAATAGGAAATACACAAATACTGAGCTGACAAACGGCCTGGTCGTTCTACTCAGGCCTGACAAATGTCTCAGTTAATATGATTTGATGCAGCCTACTTTCGGTGTGAATGTGTTCGGTACATTCAGATTGTATATAGTCAGACTGTTCCCTGAAACCCCGCTTGTCTCTGCGCCGGCCCACTTAGTCTGTCCGAGAGACTTCTCCACATCACTAAGCATAGCTAAACAATGACAGAGAGCGGCTTGGCCCAGACCGCTGGTTAGCTGGGCTGGTCTGACCTACAGTTCAACACTGATCTATTGTTCAGACGCAGTGTCCAGCGGACAATACAATCAGGCAGCTGTATACAGTTAGAGTACATTGCATAACTTAATTTAAAGACTGTCTGTCTGGCTTGTCTGTCTATCATCTACAACATACAGTATATCAACAACAACAGATATCAGGGTGGTGAGTTAATGGCTGTGAAGGTATAGATTAGAAGGGAAAGGCTGAAGGAACATAATGATAAAACTATGAAGCAATTAAGATATTTCGTCTATCAGGCTAGGTATGTTGTGATGGTAAAGAGGCGGGTGGTTCCAGGTCGCTGGAATCCTCTGTTGATCCTTCTTGAGGTGTTGTGGGTCTAATTAAACAAAACATCGGTGACGAAGGTGGTGACAAGGAATTTGACTTGGTGCTCACTCTCACGAAAGGATAAAAACAACACATCACAATAATATAAAAAGGGAATATAGAAATACATTTTAATTAAACATCTAAAACAAGTGGAGTGTATGCAGAGAAGTATTGGAGGTATTGTACGAATGCAGCGGGGGCAAAGGTCAAAAATAGAATCTGATAAATGTGAGAATATACAGAGAACAGAACATAAATAGAATATACAGAATTTACAGGGCTGGACTTTGCTGTACAGGATATACAATATACAGAGTTTATACATTCTGTATATTGTATATTGTATATATATGAATGCTCACCTTGGATTATGGCAAAAAAAGACAGTTACATCATATCTATGTATTGGTAAATGTCTCATAGGATTTAAAAGAGATCCTTGTCCTGTATAAGAGTTTAGTAGAAGAAGGTTTGTACTGTAGGACTGTCTGTCCTTCTAGTAGATAGAGGAGTAGAGAACCAGAACATTCTGGCTGTTTGGACACTAACTGTTTTTATAACTTCTGTGTTTATGAGTAATACTTGTGTCAAAACCCACTCATAGTTGTCTATATTCAGGATAGTCAGGTGGAGCGACAGGCTACAGTTTGTGATGTCGTAGGTTTGGATCTGCCTCACAACTTTGATCAAACTCGTCCTCTGATCTGGGATCTGCTATGTCATGTAATCCTTTTTTCTATACAGTTCCTCTCTCTCTCGCTCTCTCTCTCTCTATCTCTTGCTCTCTCTGTCTCTCTCTCTCTCTCTGTCTCTCTCTCTCTCTCTCTCTCTCTCTCATGTTTTCTGTTTTACGTCACTCTGTATTTCATATCATCCAATAAAAGCTAAAACACCCTCAAACCAACAAAATAAAAACACAAAACCCAACTGCAGCCCTAGTCCACAATATCATCCTTTGAGACTATTTTTATCTTATCTCTTTCATCTTGAATCTCTTGAATCTTGGACAGCAGCATATTGAGAGATGCTTGAATACGAGGGTCGGTTCTTCAAAGTGTCACAGACTTAATAGTAATCCTATTTGTTCAGTGGGTAGCTTCTGTTGGAGTCTGTGATGAATGATGAAGAACTCTAATTCACAGTCCAGGTCCACTAATGAACAAAGCAACCAACCATCTGGTGGTGATTACAGGGTTATCTGTTTCATGCTCTCTTCTTTCACAGAGGGAACAACTTGTATGAACTATAACAGGGGGCATCCCGGGCAGCCCAGCCACCCCCCACTTTCACAACTAAACTATTTTTAACCCTGAAATTATGAACTCATTGCTTATGAAACCAAAAGAAATCCAAAAAAAAATGATGAGACAGAATGAAGAATGACAGACAAGATATAATTGATTGAATGAGTAAAAAGATTATTTAAAAATAACTTTTCAACATTTTTGTTTTTGACCTTTATTGAAGACCCCGACTGCCAGAGGTTTCCGTGAGGCGTTTGGACTTCAGGGATCCAACACTGATTCAACACCGGTCTTAGCTGAGCAGGACCACGTAATCAGACGCGTTGCTTCATTCAGCCACGGGGAGAAAAGTTCAAGCTGGCTTTGCTTTAGAAAAGACAGAACGTGTCCCAGAGGTACTGGAGTGGTTCAGTCCCCTGCCTCTCATGTATCCTCTCTGTGGCATGGGACTGAATCCCTCCGGAAGTTTCTCTCCTATCTCTCTCCTGCCGTCTCCCTCAACTACAATTCAAGTCTCATTGAAAAAGAAAAGTACAAACGATAGTAGTCTTCCTACTGTCCTTTTTAGAGAGAAGACTGAACATCCAGTTATGTTTTGTGACCAGCCACCAGAACTTAAGGTTTTTTACTTACGTACACTTTAGAGGTATAGCTCATGCGTCATCACAACCATTGTTATGATGGGACACCAACGGAGTACTGTCCTGTGTAAAGAGGCTCCCAGTACAAGGCTCCCAGTACAAGGGTACTCCCTTCCTCTTCTCTGCCACACCAGTCTCAATCCCAGTTATGCCTCCTGTCTGGTATGTGAAGGCCAAGATGAATCTCTACCTCTCCTGGTCCTGAAGCAAGAATATTACTGTAGTCATGACCTCATATAACCTCCTTGACCAATTTGACCAATATAACATGCTTGACTAACTTGATTGCACATGGAGTATGTATTGATTATGCAAATAACACAATGATTATGCAAATAACACATTTTCCTTCAACACCCGCCCACCACTGAATTATCCATATATATAAGTGGGGTCACTTTTGAAACGCTTCCTACGTCCTCTTGAGCAGAACACAGCTGAAGCAGTGAGGAAGAGTGTAGAGAGGAAGAGTGTAGAGAGGAAGAGCGTAGAGAGGTATGTGATGTCACAGTAACAGTTTTATGACATCCTCTCCTCCAGGGGGAGAGGACCGTGGTCTCCCAGCAGGGGGTCTCATTAAAACAGGTTCCCCAATCAGAAAGATTAGTTATTTAAACCATCAATGAGCTCCAGACACGTCAACGTGGATGAAGTGATGATGAGACAATGGAATTATTATAGAATAGATCCATTTTCATCCGTAGAACGTAATGTGACCGGGCTAACTTTAAGATGTTGGCAGTCATAGTGTTAAAATGTGAATCATTGTGTTAATTATAAGGAGATTGATGAAGGAATTGGGTCACATTTTGTTAATAGGAGACATCCTGAATTCTGATGATAGAAAGAGACTTTTATCATAAAAAAATCCCCCCAGTTTTTGTCTTATATCTGATGAATTTGGAGCCTTTTCAGTCGTAGGAGGTTATAGTTCGGTGTCATGGTTACTGGCCTGTCAAATAATAATTTTCTCAATATTTTTAAAAAATAATTTGCATTGAGTTTCCAGTGAGAGAATTTAAAGTGACTGGTCAGAAATAGATGGTAATAGAGAGTAAACGTGATTAATAAATTCTCAATTTTAGTGGAAGATCAGGGTTTGGTCAGTTCACTTTCAGTTCACCAAATTCAGGAAGTTGATTTGAAAAGTTGAAAATTTTGAAAAGTTGAAAATTTTGAAAAGTTGAAAATTTTGAAAAGTTGAACATTTTGAAAAGTTGAAAATGATTAAATTATGTTAATAAATTATGTAAATATCTATATATTATAAAGATAGCGCCGGCTCTAGTGAGGCTTCAGTGTGTTGCTCAACAGCACTTCGGCAGGGGGCGAGTACTTGGCAACAAGGGGGGCAACGCAACTAAAGTCACACGCCAGATTCCAACCTACGACATTCCAAGCACACGCCGTACATCACAACCCACTGGATGAAGCACTGCGACCCAACAGAGAAGGGACAGATTATTGACACTAGGATTAGACACTAGGACACATCAGGATTCCTTACCCAGGACACTTGACTAGAAGACTATCCCTGGTAACACGAGGACATTGGAGCGCTCTGGCTGCAGATCAGAGGCTTATAAGGACTGCTGGAGTTGGCTGACGTTTAGGTGATACGCCTTCCTCATAAAACATCTGCCATCTCTTTGTGGTTCTGGCAAACCTCTAATCTGCAGCAAGATGGCCTCCGTCTCTTTATTTAGCGGAGATAGTCGTCTTGAGAAGTGTCCTCGATTAGGAGTCTTCATGCAGTTAACAAGTCCTGGGTTTGAGCACTTTGTTTCCTTTATAGATATAGATGGAAGCACTCTAGACCCCAAGTCAAACTAAAAAGACTAAAGTCAATTTTCTGTCAAAGGTTATCGAGTGACACCAGAGAACTGTGTGGGTAGAGATTCAACTATGTTTGATTTGAGACAAATCTCTCTATATATAGAGGACTCAGCAGTTCACATCTCATTGTCATTATGTCTCGTGAGCTGTCAGGTGTAATTATTTCTAGAGTTTGGAGAACAATGAGTTGTTATGGCTGGCGCTGCATGAAGCTAGCTTACACATTCAGGGCTGATGGGATCACGAGTCTATAACCTTCTTAGGATGTTAAAACACTCTTGGATTGTCTTGGACTTAATGTCACAGTCTCAGAGCGAAACGTTGCGTGTGTATCTCATGGTTTTGGACTCGCGTTTGAGAAATGCAGTCGTCACGACGCCCGTGTTCAGTGAATCATTTTTGGAGAGACATCAGTCTTGTGTGTCTTTTGGGATGATGTGTGTAGGAAATTGGTTGCGGGCTGTTGCATGAATGATACACAAAAGCTTGTTAGCGAGGCAGAAAAGTCCGAGCCATAGGCTATTGTTATTGTTTATGAAAATGTTTTTCCAAAACCTAGTGTTGTAGTTAATGTAGATATCTGCTCTATCTTCAGTTCAGAATTGACTGAGGTCCACTACACAACTATATATTCTTAACAGGGCTGTATTGCTAAGAGTAGCTAGTAGCTAGTTAAAGTGTACAATAATTTAAGGTGATCAAAGCCCTATCCAAGCTTGAAGAGTAAAGGTTTTATGTGATGTTTAATGTTTAAATGTTTAATGTTTTCTAAGGGTTTGGGTTGGGGTGATATCAACATCACTTTCAATAGATTTTTCCTACAAGAAATTCTATAGAATTAGCGAAATTTAAACATGTTCTAGGACTCAAGATTATAAGAAATAGTCTATCACTGTCTTCCCTGCAGAACTGCTTCCTCAAACACATTTGACCGATAGTAACCCCAGAATAAACTCATGAACACGAACAATGATGTCATTTACAACAGGATACGCTGCATGTCGCTGCCCGTGTGATTTTATTGTTCATTATATCTTCAAATTATGTGGTACAGTCCGCGTTGTGTCGAAAACAAAAGGCATGTCTGCATACGCGGGAACAGGCAGACTGGAGGATGAGAGGAGAGATGCTTGTCCGATAGTAACCCCAGACAACCAGGGCTGGAAGCAGAGGAGGGGGAGGTGCACGGATCGGCTATATATAGATCTGCGAATGCAAAAATATGGCAAATCTGTGTCGTGTAACGACACAAAAATACAATTGTATATAAAGCAAAAATGAAACTCGACATTTCTGCAGCGCACATTTCGCTGCCACGTAAGCAGCCGCTGCAACTCAGCAACTCTGTGAATAACACGTTTCAAAACACCATATTAACCACTAATATACCAAACGAGACTTGGAGCATTTTAAGACATGCCTCGAGATGTCAAAATAGTGACTCAAACAATACAACCCCGGGTGCAGGGAATCTGTGTTAGACAAACATTGCTTCGAGTTTCTCTCGTCAACCCCCTTCCCTGCTGGTTTGACCGCTGGTTACCTCGTCCTGCAGAATTCAGAGAACTGGGTGAAAGGGGAATGACGTCACGGCCTGACTGAAGACTGGAGAATGAACTACACACGCACACACACACACACACACACACACACACTGCTTAGCGACAGAAGTGTAGCATGGTTTTAATGGTTAATGGCTATAATTCGCCAATGTTGGCTGCTGGTTATGGATTAATTAATCGTTATAGATGAATTATGGAAGGAGTTTGTTAATGCCTAATTATAGCACAGGCTACTAAGCAGGATACGCTTATGGTGATAGGTTATAAGAAGCAGTGGAATAGGTCAGCAAAACTAAAGGAGGTTTGAATGAATCATCAACCCGTGCTGCTTTTCTCCCTTGGATGAGAAATTAATGACTTTTGTTATCGGATTGGCATTTGCTTGTGTGTTGCTATCTCATGTGAGGATTGCATGTGTTTTTTTAGTCGTCCTTCCAAACTGAAAAATAATGACAACGGAGTATTATTCAAATTGTTTTTATCATATTGCGTTAAAAAAAAAAAAGACTGAATCTGTCGTGGTTGGAATCATCGGGCCAGTGTGCAGCCATTGTTTATATGCACATACTGCATTACGTTATCCACAATATTTATATTACAATATATATACAATATATACACAATATATATATAACCTACACAGTGTATGTTCAGTAGCGTCACTGCCTATCGTGTTTCTATATCATAGCATATAACCCAAACCAGACTATGATATGAGCAACAATTGTATTAATTATCATAAATACATACACTGGTGTGTGTGTGTGTGTGCCTTATGCGTCTGTCTGTCAGCGCGTGTGCAGCCATGCGTATACATATGCCAATTATGCAATTAACTGTTGTTTTTTTATGTTACACCCCTTCTGTGACATACAGACCTATATTAGAGACACTTTGTATAACTCCGTGTAACTCTAATGACGCGCTTGTTGTAAATGTCTGTTCTGTTCTTGTTCTAATCTGAACGAGCAGAATATGTGAACAAGGCTTTGTTTTGTGCTGCCGATAGCATTGGACTTCAAACACTGGCTGAAGTAATCTTACAAGAATTCTCCCTCATGACCCAAATTAATGTGTAAGCTATAAGTATGCTACTTTAAAAAATATATATAGTTTACATGACTAAATGTTTTTTTTTAATTGTTACGTAACGTGCGACAGCCATGACAACGTAAACTGACCAGCACAAAATTACAAAA
>OMKK01062527.1:4072-17242 GCA_900302305.1 Polymixia japonica
GGTCTCTATCTCCTTTTCTCTCTCTCTCTCTCTCTCTCTCTCTCTCTCTCTCTCTCCTCCCTCTCCTTCTCTCTTTCTCTCCTCTCTTCCTCTCTGTCTGTCTCTACTTCTCTGTCAGTCTAAGTCTAAGACTATGGAACATGTTTTTATTCAAGCTGTTATGTAATGAAAACCTATTTGAAATAATAATAATAATAATAATTTCTTAAGGGAACTGATAATAAGCCGCCCTGCTGAAGCTGTTACTGGCAGTGACAGCGATGTAAAGGTTGGGAAAGCAGGATTGTGACAGGAAGGTTAATGGTTCAAATCTCTGAAACGGCTGGCGGCTCTGAAAATCTAGGTGGGGCAAATGAATGAGCAATGCTCTCCACGACCTCAGCAACTACCATTGAAATACCCTTGAGATAAAGACACTAAACTTCCAGTTGCTCTAGTGGTACAGATCAGTAATCTCTATAAACAGGTTCGTCATCAGACCGATTAGCCGATGGGTTCCGAGATTGACAGATCAGTGGCCAACAGCAGAAGATTGCAGTTGTACTGGGAAGTTCCCAGATACTAATGCGTGTAATTGTGTGGACGTGAATTGGAAATTGCATCCATGGCCAACAAACCTTCCCTGAATCGCTATCAGTTTAATAATATACATCAGTTATGTCTCATTTTGCAAAGTCACATATCTACCCACATATAACTACCCAGAAGGAGAAAAGTTAGAGATGACTGCAACCCCGCATATGGCCAGCAGATGTCTCTCTTGTTTTACTTTCATGTATAAAACTAATACCAAGCTCTCATTTGGCTGGAGAAAGTATTCCTAAAATTCAGCACACAGTTATTTGTGTGAACTTTGCAAATGTAACTAAATTAATTTCGTTAAATCATATTACAAAATATCTGGCTACTAAGAAATTGCCTTATCTCTCAAATTTGACATTTTTGTCCTATATTCTAATATCATTTTGTGTATATGTATGATATTATATGGCATATTCAAAAATGTTAAATTATATTTTGAGCATGTTAATTAAACTTCAGCTTTGACATAACTTGACAGTAATAATTCAGATATGCATAGCTCTGGTGAATATTTTTTTGAAGTTCATGCTTTTCAGTCTATGCAAGGCAGGCGTCAGTCTGGGACCTCCCCCCATTTCTCTACCCAGCTCTCCTCCCTCTCCTCATCTCTCTATCCTTCACCACTCTGAGCTCCGCACCTCCTCAGGGCACATCTGAAACACCATCCAGGGACAGTGGATGCTTAGCAGGTGTGGATTTAATAATACGTGGCATGGGACTGAACCTGCGGATCTAATAGGTGAATCAGATCGGGTTGTGGGGTCCTCAGGTTACCCTTCTGAACGACTCGTAGGATCTCACTGCAGAAGGAAACTCTGTCGTGTCCTTATCCATCAAAAGTGAATTAAGGAGGACCCCACTGTAGCAGGTTATGAGGGTGAGCCGAGCGGCACAGCTGTCCGTTTTACTGGTGGGCCTCTGCCTGGTTCGCCGTACCTCGCCGTCAGGCCGGACCTCATCCACAGAGGAGACAGGTCAGGTTCCTGCGGCCCACCTGAAAATGCTCTCACTGGGACTGGCCCACTTGCTCCAGGGGGTGGAGGAGAATTTTGGCCGTCTGGGGAGGCAGGGAGACCGAGTGGCGGCAGAGCTGGAGGGGGCCACCCGGGCTGCGGAGGCCCTACATAAGCAGAGTTTACAAGCAGGCAGGACTCACAGGCAGGTGAGAAGGGATCATTCATATAAATATAACAGCTGCAAATGCTGTCATGGTGGGAGTTTCCAAACTGTAAACTTCTGAGGAGCTGCGTTTTAAAAAAGTTGAGCGAACTCCGAAAGGGGATTACTAGAGGTGTCCGTATCCAACCTGTATTTAGGCCAGGTGCTACATGAAAGCAATGAACTGTGGTAGGAAGAAAGAAACTCCGTACATTGGACTCAAGTTCCTTATTTGAAGTTTTATCATGAAGCAACATTCCGCGGTCAATTTTAAAAATAAGGAACCTTAATCCAGCGTGTAATCCGGTTTTATTATTTAGCAACATTTAAACAGAATTGTTGCTTCATAATAACATTTAAAATGAGGAACTTTAATCCAGTGTGCGTATTTTCTTTCTTTGTGCTACTACTGAGCAAAGTCATCATGCAAAATGTGTCCTCTTTGGCCTTTTAAATTACAATCCTGCATCATTTAATTCAGGCCACTTTTTTACATTGCTCCACTGGACTCACTGTAAATAGCTCTGGATAAATAAAAAAAAACATCTGGTAAATGCCTAAAACGTGACAAAAACAAAGCCTTTAACGCTCTTCAGGTGAGGAAGGACCTACAGATGCTGAGCGCCAGGGGGGACAGGCTAGAAAAGGTGGTCCGAGACCTGGAGCACGGTCTGGGGGAGCTCGTGGCGGAGCAGGGGGCCCTGGAGGTCAGGGTGAGCCAGATCCTCCAGAGAGTGGAGACAGAGCCAGTGTCAGGGAGTGAACCACCGCTTAACATGAGCCTAATGAAGGTGAGCAAAAGCATTGCTAGGTTTACGTGAAGCTGTGTATACGACAGTGTGAGGCTTTGTGTTCATGTCTGGTTTTTTTTATTTTTTATTTAAGTACCAGAATCGGGACCATTTTAATCGGCAAGGGAAATATCTGTAAAGGTGTCACTGGAGCAGATGCATATTGACAACTTACAGTTTTCACAGTACATTCCGACACACTTGGTCGTGCAAGGACAACAGGATCTCACATGCAGAGTAAAGGCATTGTGCAAAGCATATTACATGTATGGACAGTGCGTGATGCAAATCAATCTACATACACTAATTTTTTTAAAGCTGTGCGTGTTTGAGCAACAATATGGCTACAACCACGAAGGGAAGTGTAGCGAGAAAATAGTTCGTAAAGTACGCCATGAGGAATGAATAGGTAGGATATAACGCGGCATGCCTACCTGCCTGTAAAGACACAATAATTTCTTTTGGTTTCAAAGGTTTACATGTTCATTTGTGTGATTCACGACCATTAGGCCTTAAAACCAGTTGAAACCAGTTTTTGTCATTCTTGAAGAACATGGTTTTTATTTAACCCCAGAGCTATATGCATTGTCATTGGGACACACGTCACTGCAAACATTTTGCTTTAAGACTCTTAAGTGACTCAAAGGCCGTCACCGCCCTGTTATAACATCATTATCTTGTTTCCTTTTGAAAAAAAAATAGCTTTCTATAGCTCTTTCCGTCTCTCTTTTCCTGTTTTCTTTTTGCTAATATTTGCGCTTTCAAGATCCTTCTGTGTTCACAGGAATAGTAGGAACACACCCTTGATGTTCTAGGGATTCAATCTTTTTGTACTGTATTGTAATTTTCTTTGGTTAAGAATGTAAAATAATGCCCAAAATGTAAGTGTAAATGTCGTCCTACATTGAATGTTCATGTGATCATATGTGGACACGAGCCAATAGGTGGAATTGACATTTCAACCTTCTTGATCCTGGTATCTTTGATGTGTGATAGGTTATCGTGGACAAGCAGGCAAGAAGGCTTGCTAACCTGGCCTCAGAGGTGATAGCCCGAGACAGAACGATTGACAGACGTCTGCAGCATATTGAACACCTTGAAAAACAGGTTTGTTATTTAGATTAGATGCTCCCACCCCCTTTTCTGATTTTCAGATTCCTGTTTTTTTGAATACAGTGAATCCAAGCCACATTCCATAACATCTATTGGGTCTATTTTTAGAATCGTATTTAGAACCTACATGTTGTTTCCTGAGGTGAAACCATATGTATTTCATGTGTTTTATTTGAAGTGGGGATTTTTGTGTGTTTCAGGTGTCTCATATCAGAGGGGGGAAGCCTCCCACCACAGTTGAGGGCAGATTCTGACTTTGGCTGTTACCGCTGTCTGGCAAGAGTGCAGCTGCATCAATACAGACACTCAAAACAAATTCACTTCACCGGCAATTGCCATGAATTTGGAATGTTGACAGACTCGCGTAGCAGTTAGACCTTGTTACACTCATGACAGGGTCTACCATTTTCAACACGTCTGTCTCTCCTTTGGAACAATACACGACAAGTGATTTGAGTTATCTGCCTTACAAGTGATTTGAGTTATCTGCCTATGTTGTGGCTCTATCTTTGACAATGCTGTTGATATTGAAAAACCTTGTGAACATATTCACCATCCACACCCTAATAAAGAGACACATGTTAAAGACACGCTGGCTGTTTCAGGAATTGTTCTTTCAATCAGTGACCAATTTCAAGCACAACAACCGACGTCCATTTTGTTTTGCTATGTTTCGTTTTACATACCATGTTTTTAGTTTGCAGTAATACTATACTGTAGTCGAGACAAAATTGAGACATCTGCAGCCCGTTCAACACCTTAGATGCTCTCATCCCATTTTTCTGATTTTAGATCTATAATTGAAGAATTTAATTCTAAAATTTGATATATGCCACTTGACAGTGATACATCACGTGAATACACAACCTGTATTGTTTTAAATAATGAATTCAAACAGCACTACAACCAACACTTCAGATAATGAGATATGAAAGCATCTCTCACCCGTAGGCTTAACCTAACAAAACACATGCTTTTATCCAAAGCAGCTTAGATTACCATGGATGCACACCTTTTAAGCATTAGGTGGTCCAAGCGGGAATCAACGTGGTACCCTGTTCTATCCATTGAGCTATACAGGAACTGGAGCCCCTGGTCCTGGCAGTCTTAGTGGCATCTTCTGCCCACTGAGCTACACACTTTCAAGTCCTCCTCAAACCCAAATCAACAGGTCTGCATCTTCTTTATTTGTCTTCCAGCCAAATGTGGCAAAGGTCTTAGAGGTCTGAGATCCTATCTGATGACCTCAAGCCGCAGTCTTGGGGCCGACTTGCTGGTGTTCCCAAACAAACCTCGAACAACACGAACTCTGGCCCACTTAGGGGAGAGGGGGGAGGGGTGACTGAAAGAGAGAGTGTGTGTGTGTGTGTGAGAGAGAGAGAGAGAGAGAGAGAGAGAGAGAGAGTATATACTTATGGTAGTGACATGTTTACTGGTTTAAAACAATTTACGATTTACCTTTGTTGAATTTTAAACTCTTGTCGTGGCAGTAACTGTTTCTTTTCTATTAAGGGCTCGCATTATATCTACCACATCATTTCTACCGCGACGGCAGAGCAGCATCAGACGGTCTATGACAATCTTCCAAGTCACTACAGGCGCAGTGTACAGTGAAACAACTCAAAACACGCTCGACAAATAACTAAATAGAGGCAGGCGACATGGTCCAGCTAAGCAGGCCACAGGTAGGCGGAGAAAAGAGAGCGCAACAGAGATATGCACGGAAGTGGTGAGGATGCTGGGACGCGCTCGTCGCCGAGACGCTCGTCTAGTCACTCCAGTACGCATGTTACATCCGCTGGTTTATGTTCGCGTTATTGGACTTCATTCGTCGAAGACAATGTACGATTAAGGTAAGAATGTAAAACATTACTACTTTACAAAAGTTTTATGTTTATAAATTTATTGTAAAGTCACCGGGGAATCCACCTGTCTATCCTGGATGATAGTGCCACCTGCCGACGCATCTTACTAAAAAATAAAGTCGTCGCCAAACGTTTATAAGATTTGAAGTGTTTTCTTAGTTAGGCTGTATGTGTGAAACACGGGCTTATTCTGAACTACTTTGATTACCGTGACGCTGAAATATCGTTGTCTTATTATTGTGACTCATTTTGACACGTCGGCTGCGCTTTGCAGGGCAGGAAGATGGTTTATCGCAAGAGGAAATAAACGTAGACTTCCCCTGTAATATAGTTACATCATTATCGGTAATGAATTGACATGTACTGTTGTGTAATTTAAGTATTAATATCTAGCCTAATGAGGCTACACTTGCGCCTTTCTCGTGTGGATTAAAACCCTAAATGAAGTGAACACAATGCTCGGTCTTCGGTTCAGTCTTTTTCAAAGATATTCTGACGAATGGTCATGGGTTAATGTTAATGTTCCCATAATAAGCTATTTACAGTTTCCATATTAAATATGAATAGCAGAGGCATAGCCTACTTCACTTTTGCCGTGCAGTTCTTCCCTATTTTAAATACTGGAACAACAGCTTTAGTAAAAACACGTAGTCTATACATAAATTAACTTTACACAGGGCAACATTCAACAAGGTGGACTACATTTCAGGGTATCCAAAAAGACTAATACAAATACTATAGAATTATTAGATACTGATAGAATTATTTTTAAATATATTAGGTTCCTCCCAGAGACTTAGTTGTCTATCCCACAAGCCTATGTCTCTTGTTTGCCTGGTTGACCTAGGGCTTTATTTGCATCATGTCCCCTCTCCTCTCTCCCTCATCCACACCAAATGTAAACACACACCTCCTACCGCTCTGCTTTATTACAGTCTCTCTCTTTGCTCCTTTGTGTTGTAACAAAATGGTGTCACAGGTGTCCAGGGTTTAATCCCACGTCAAATATCCCAAAGAAAAACACAACATGCCAGTATATGGTATTTGGTGGATGATTTTATCCAAGGCACTCTATAGTATCATAAATGTATACAGTATATTAGTATGGGTGCACCCCGTGGGAATAAAACCCCTAACCCTGGCAATGTTAGAGCCATGCTAGTGGTATGCTCCACCCATTGAGCTAAACAGGACATCCATCAATTACACACTACTTATTTCCGCTCATTTGGTCATTTATTCTTAATCAGCAAATAGGGCGACTAAGAACTTATTTCATGTCATTGTTTTGATTGGGAAGCAGTCGCTATAATCTCTTTGCCTGGGCAGAATAGCAGACAAACAAATACACTTGTGACTGTTAAATCCAGCACATTTTTGCTCACGTTGTGTTGCCGCCAGCGTGTTATGTCATATAAAGGTCACACACAGTACAGGGGAGGTGAGGTGAGCTACAGAGATTTAATTAACCTGGTTTGAAATGGTAAACATGTATCACTGATGAAGAGTCATAAAATAGAGTCTCAATGAGCACATGGGCCATCTATTATGGTAGCATTTATCTATTATCTATTACGGTAGCCTTTATCTATTATCTATTACGGTACCATTTAGGAACTCAGTGAGGGAGAAAAACACAGAGGCGTTTTCCTGACCCTTATAGAGGAATATCGACCACTTACAGTAAAAATGTATATTATGTACATGGCAGAGAACAAGAGGGTCTTTCATACAGTGCAAAGGGACATGCTATACATAGTATAATAGATAGAGAACATGTCTTTTTCCAAAGTCATTTTCTAGTTTAATATTCAGAATAATATTTTACATGGCAGGACAGTAATAATAGTTTATAGCCACATAGGAAGCTATTGGTTCCCTAGTGATACATTTATGGGGGTTTTTCTGTCATAGTAACATTTATGCTTTTAGCCTACGTGTTTTTAATATAATTTTACAACACAGTTGCTCTTAAAAATCCACACTAAACATCCTCTCCCTTCCTCTGCTCTGCTCCAGTTCCCTGCAGGTCACGACTCCACCCACTTGTAGCTCATGTGTGGTGTTTTTCCAAAAATGATATGTAGTATAGAAAAAATATACAAATATTGTGTATGAAATATTGCCATTGGCTCCAAAAATATCATGATATCACTTTTCAGCCCTAGTGACAAGTGTTTATTTCTTGTTTTGTATGCCTTTTTTATATTTAATTTATATTTTAATCACAATCTAATCAACAAATGAATTCCTCACCAGTATCTTGTACCCATCTTCAATCACCACACACACCTTAACTACTGTATGTGTTGTTGTTTGGTATTTTCACTACTGTTACCAATGTTGTTGTATCTCCTCCTCCTGTTTTGGGGGATTGAGGGGTGAATATGTAACTGAGAGAGCATGGAGTCCTTACTGTGGAATGTTCTAAATGGGGGAGATTTGGTTTGTAATGGTTTTCCAATCCCTCTTAATTGGGATCAAAGGTTGTGGTTAGAGATCCAGTCAGAGGAGCGTGGCGTTAAAGGCTCACGCAGCCAGCAAAGGCCCTCACAACACACTACTGCCCTGGTCGGAAAGGTGAGCACATTTACAGTCCTAGTACTGAAGGCTTCTGTAGAAGAGACGCATGGACTCAGTGTGCAATACTGTCACTACAGAGGGATGTAAAATAGATACAGAAACTGTTAGAGTGGACTTTCTGGGCTTCTGAGTGTGATTCATATGGTTTGTTTGATCTCATCGGATTCAGGAAATGCGATGCTTATACATGATTTCACTGTATTTGTGCATTGAGTTTTCACCTGTTAATATTTGCTCTCCAACGATATTCATGTGCATTAAACATTGTCTAACTATTTTTCTTATTGTCTTCTCTGTAGGAATTGTGTAACTGGGGTATGTGGCTGTTTTAAAAGCTGTTAAAGGTAAATCACTAATTTCACTATTCATCACTGAGGAGGAGGAACTGAATCAACACTGTATCTGCGTCCCTCGGAGTTTGAGGAACATCGTAACTTCCTGCTAATTGAGTTCTCTCTGTCTAAAAGATGTCAACCACATCCCCTGACAATACAGAAGGTGGAACCAAAGGTTCTAAAGGGTCAAGGGACCACAAGAAGGTAAGAGGCCATTAGTATTATTCAAATGTCATTATCATGTAATCATTATTACATTATTACATTATTTTGTCTTTTTTAAATTAGATATCCACCATAACAAAAAAGTGGCACTTACAATAAAATAGTTTTATCTAAAGAGTAGACTAAGACTGTTGCAAACAAAATAATAAAATGTATGATGAAGTATGATAGAGTCATATATTTTTCTGAAATATCTTTTTTTTTGGTCTTTTTTCAGAAAGAAATATATAAAGCATTTTAGAATTAAATATTACATAGTCAAAATGATCTTAAGAAGTATTATGATTTATTGCAATATCATGAAGTTTTCCCTTCTAAGACAGATTTTTTGTTTATTGCTCTTGTCTGCCTAAAGTGTGTTTTTCAGAAACAAAGAAAATTCTTTTTTTTTTTCTCATTGATCCCCATGTATTTTTGACATTATTCAGTCAGGTTTATCATGGCCCATGGGTCATGCCATTTAACTGAAATTATGAATCACCTTGTAAAATTTGAAGTCAAGTAAGTAATAGAAAAACACCAAATTTGCATCTTGTTGTTTTTACTTTGATAATGTTATGTAACGGCACTATTTGGCGATGGCGAACAGCCAGATTAGGTTGATCAGCTTCCATGTCTGTACACACGTCTGGCTTACAGAGCGATTTCACTGCTGTTCAGTTTATTGAAAGAACATTCTCAGACTTTCACTAATCAGTCAGAATTCATTTGTTAAGAAGTTCAGGCTGCAGTGTGTAGTAACGCTGCTAATGCAGTGAAGATCTCTGCAGCAAAGGCAAGCGTCTTCAGAATTTGTTTACATTTTGCAAAGTGACTGTTGTTACGTAATGTCAGCACTCAAGAGTTACTTAAAATAGTAAGAGTTGGGAGTGAAAATACACTTGTTCATTAATGGATGAACTAGTGTAGCTTTTTCCTTTATTATGTAATGTACCAACCATAAGTTCTCAAGAGCAAAACTCTTTATACATTTCTCAGTGTACATGGACCATACACCAGTAGAAACACTGAAAGCGTGCATCTCACTTCTTCTCTTTCTTCTTTTGTGGCCATAGCCCACTTCAGCTGATCTGAAAGGTGCCATCCAGCTGGGCATTGGCTATGCTGTTGGGAATCTTAGCTCCAAGCCAGACAGAGACGTCCTCATGCAGGATTTCTCAGTGGTGGAGAGTGTCTTCCTGCCACGGTACATGATCATTTACATACATTTACATTTTAGGCATTTACCTGACGTACATATCCAGAGGGATTTACAGTGAGTGCAACACCAAAGTAGACCTCACCTGAATAAATAAAACAACTCAAACAACTCAAACAACTCAAGCAAACCTGAAATTATAAGATGTATACATTTTTTGTCCTGTACTTTTCCAGCGCCTCAAAGAACTACAGCTGCATAGGGAATCATTTTCTTATTGTATACTACTGTTGTTGTGCACTGACCTAAATATTTTATGATAAATTACACCATTAGTATTACATTATTACAAATACATTGTGCTTTGATCAACAGTGAAGGAAGCAACCTGACTCCAGCCCACCACTTCCAAGATTTCCGCCTGAAAACCTACGCACCTCTGGCCTTTCGCTACTTCAGGGAACTGTTTGGCATCAAACCAGATGACTATCTGGTTAGTAGGAAGGAGTTGATGAGCACAAACATAAATACACCGGCCCATACGTTGAGCCACACACACAATTACAAGACTGTACAGTCTCTGATTTAGTGCAATGTGATAAGATTTTATGGACCGTATTGCACCATCCTGTCATACAAAGGCTGTTGCCACTATCTGTATTGCAGTTTTCCATCTGCAATGAGCCTTTGATCGAGCTGTCCAACCCTGGCGCCAGTAGTTCCTCGTTCTACCTTACAAGCGACGACGAGTTCATCATTAAGACTGTACAGCCTAAAGAGGCTGAGTTCCTGCAGAAGCTGCTTCCTGGTTACTACATGGTGAGCCTCTCCCTCGAACACAAACACGCTGTTGACCTCTGTTCACCACCCGCCCAAGTGAACATTTGCATGACAGTCGGGACTATAGAGATATATGCAAAGTGAGATTGAAGCACTTATTTTAAATGGGGAGTTTTCTACATGTTGCCGTTGGTAAAAATCCTTGTATCTTGAAAATAGCAACTTTTCAGGGATTCAAATGAATATTTTTTGGATTAATGACCATGTATTTTTAAATAACATTTTGAAAGGGTTTCATACTATACTATTTATAGTAGCTCAGCTCAGAAAAAGAATAGGAATGATCTGGATAATGGCTAACAACATGAGGTCTGTAGAAATTATCCTCAATCACTTGACCAGATGATCTTGTTAAGTAAGTCTTGCTAAGTATGTCCATTGAACCTCCATCTGTCTTTGCCAAACTTAAGATTATGATCCACAAATGAGTTTACTTTGCTCTAGGCTCACATTGTTGTTTAAGTATTATTCCATTATTTATTGCCAGTAGTTTATGAGTTTTTATATCTACTAAAGCCAACAATCATCAGACTTTGTCATCTATCAAATCTGGCTTACACGTTGTCCCACTTCCTCAGTCAAAATGTTCTGCACGTTCTTGTCATTCTAGAACCTGAATCAGAACCCTAGGACGCTACTGCCCAAGTTCTACGGCCTTTACTGCATCCAGTTTGGTAGCGTCTACACCCGCATGGTGGTCATGAACAATGTGTTGCCGCGCGCCATGAAGATGCACTACAAATACGACCTGAAAGGATCCACGTACAAGCGGCGCGCCTCGCGCAAGGAGCGCGCCAAGTCCTCGCCCACGTTCAAAGACCTCGACTTCCAGGAAATACACGAGGGCCTGCACTTTGACGCCGACACGTACAACGCCCTGATGAAAACCCTGCAGAGGGATTGTCGGGTGAGTTTACCTAGATAGTGTATCTGCCAGGGCAGCGGACCCCGACGGACGCGTTCTTAGCAATACGATGCTGGGTGCTGTTTAAGAGTAATGTTAAACACAAGTGCTTGCGAGATTTAGCTAGATGTAAGCAAAAATTGGAGACGCTTGCCGTTTGCCGGAGCCCCTTATGTTGTTGACATAGAAGGAAACACGGGATATGAAACTGAGCAGTTCAGTTCTTCACATTATAGAGCGCCACATGTCTCCAGTAATATGTTTAAAAGCAGGTGACGTATTGTCTTTCACTGATTGCACTTTCATTAGTAGTTTTTGGACCTCTGACATTTTTGATTCAAGTAAGTGAATGTTAGCATACTATAACTGAGGTCATATAGACATACATCAATATAGCTACCTAATACATTTGGAATAAGTGGAATTTGTGCAGAATTTGAAATATCTACAGGCATTTATCACAATCAGGCTTATATCTTTCTTCAGCCTGAACTGGAATCAACTGGTAACTCTGTACACCTCCACCCCGCCGCCAATAATGTTATGTAAGCATGACAACCCTCCTTCATCAGTCCCTTGCCTCCAAGCCGCTCTCTCCCTCCTAGCTCCTAGGAATGACCTCGTTAGTGCCTGCCTGTTATTTGATTAATGGGAAATAACACTGGCCTCCACATCCAGGATTACCTCTGGCAGAGCAAAACACCTGACTCATATTTACTGAGCTTAGGAACTGAACCCAGTAACAGAAAATACATGACCAGTTGAAGCAGCCAGCCCAGGCATAATGTGCTGTCTTAGGGCCATTGTAAGCCCACAGTTAACGTGTTAGGTAACTCAAGAGAATGTTAAGAGCTCTTTGTTTACAGGAGTTACCAAATTACATCAGTGTTTGATCAGAGGAATTTAGGCTTACCTTTAACTGTTTAACTAAACTGTTTAGTTTCGAGATCCAGGTTAAGCCCCCTTGACTGGGAGCCTAAGTAGGTGGTAAAAGCATTTAGGTATTATTTTTACCATCAATGTTTCATTGCCACTTTCTATAGTATGCCTATAAACAGTGCTAATTATAACAGGGGGGATGGTGTGTATGTTGGGGGGGGGGTTCCCACTGGAGAAAAGTAAGACCAGTAAAGCCTAACAAACCTTTAAATATGAATTAATTATAAATGTAACATTATTATTTCCAACTCATGTATCATGCATCCTTGAGATGAACAGAGACCTTTCATGCGTTCATAAACTCCCCCCTAGGCAGGTGCTAGCATGTCACCAGGCCAGGAGCTAGGTCCATTAATACAGAGCTAGGTCCATTAATACAGAGCTACATCCATTAATACAGAGCCAGGTCCATTAATACAGAGCTAGGTCCGTTAATATGGAGCTAGGTCCATTAATATGAAGCTAGGTCCATTAATACAGAGCTAGGTCCATTAATACAGAGCTAGGTCCATTAATACGGAGCTAGGTCCATTAATACGGAGCTAGATCCATTAATACAGAGCTAGATCCATTAATACAGAGCTAGGTCCATTAATACAGAGCTAGGTCAATTAATACGGAGCTAGATCCATTAATACAGAGCTAGATCCATTAATACAGAGCTAGGTCCATTAATACGGAGCTAGGTCCATTAATA